>JAPMOR010045946.1:57372-81047 GCA_026543865.1 Argiope aurantia | reverse complement strand
CATTTATTAAGAGTAGGTGCAATGTCCTAGAGCATAAAAATAATAAATATGCATGGATACTGAAATATCTATATGATATGTCCTTTTTGATAGAAGAGCGAAATTCGGAAACTTATATAAGGCCTGGCAATCAGTCTAAAACATTTTTTTTCTTATTTTTTTTACTAATATCATATCAAAATATTATGCATTTTTTATTTTTTATTACTTACTTAGTTTATTTCATTTTTTTTTTTTTAGTTCTTCACTTTTAACTATTTTTGTTATTTCATTGCCTTATATTTTAAAAATAATCTTGAGAATTTCTTGTGATAAATATATTTTTACTGCGTACTTTTAAAATAAAAATAAATGAATAGAGCTCTTTACAAATTTTTTAGCATTTTAATATTCTTGAGCTTTGCTTTATTAGAGCAACTTTGAAACTTTTAAATTGCCTGTCTACAAGATAATATCTGAAAAATATCTTAATATTGCTATGGGTATTATATTCTGATATAAATATTTAAAATACATTTCATTATTAATAACAGTATAAAAAATAAACACTGAAAATTAATTCACTTTTCGTTTTCACCCAGTAGAATTTTTACATTTTTTTTTTAACTTTTCAATGGGATTATTAGAGATAATAATTAAAATTATATATTTCGAATTCTCAGATATGTCTGCCATAAAAACGCTATACAATTGATCATTCTCTAATAGTAATTCAAAAATATTATTTTTGAACCTTTTCTTACTAAACCATATATTTTTTTAAAATTGCAAGTGCAATATCAGAAAAAATACCTACTATTAGCTGAGAAAAAAAAATATGTAAAATCTGAAAAAAAAGTAATTGTCTAATTTTTCAAAATGTCTTGTTGGAAATGAATCAAATAAAACAAAGAATTATCTCACCAACAATTAAAAAATATTTTTTTAAATTCTGAACAAAGTAGAATCTAATATTAAATAAATTTTTAAAAGCCTTCTCATTGTTTTATAAGTGTTTGTGGAAATTTCAACGTTTGATATAACTTTCACGGTGAGACAAAGCTAAAGAAAATGATTTCATTTCTAATTTAATTAAATTCTGGAAATTCAGACATTATATTATTTTTTTTCAAAATATATAATATCCGTCTTTAATGAATAATATTAAGACACTCCTTGAGAAAATATTCTAATATTGTTAATGGTTCTGTCATTCAGTTGTCAATGAATTGACTACTGAATGCTTTTAAGTTTTAGCATTAAATGTAATTGCAAATAAAGGTAAAAACTAGTTGTATGGATTCAACAAAATCAAGCGATGCGTCGCCAAAATGTCAAACCCATCTTTTCCGCTGAAGGCCGAAAGCAAATATCAGTTAAAGAAAAGCGAATTTGACGTTTCCACATGCTTTCCTACAAATTCCCGAAAAGTAAAGTCCGATCAAACCGATGCACTTTCGGAGCGATACTTTCGCTTCAGCGTCCACTTAACAATAAGAAACTTTGAGTGCATCCCTTTTTTTGTCCTGGTTTTAGTTATGTTTTACTCAGACAAGGGGAGAGGGTGATTTTTCGATTTGCGTCACGTAGCAATGACAGAAAAAAGGACATTCTAGGGTTGCCAGCTTTCTTCCTGGGGGGAGGGACAGAGGACATCCTTGAAGTTGATGTATTTTGAATTTTGTGAAGGAAATGAGAGGTCTTGAATAAGGCTACATCTCTGAGAGAGCAGAATACCATGAAAGCGGGAGATGCAAACAAATTGTTGTTTTCTGAAACCAGACCAGAGAAAGAAAAAAAAAGACTTATCAGGATGTATGTGTTTGTATTCAAGAAAGCTGAGTTTCATGTTTTTCTTCTTTCTTATCAATTCGGACTGTTGCTATTTCTTTCGGGATATTCAGTTTCCTTTTACTTTATCGAAACGTACCTTTTTCATAATAGAAATGGAAATGTAATCTTTAAAAGACCAATATCAGATTTCTAGTCCAAAGAATTTTGTAACTATATTTGGTTTTATATAACTCAGCATTCAGTAACATCTTTTTAAAAAGTTCAAAGTTAAAATACATATAAGAAAATAAAATACAAAGAATAAGACTTAAAAACATAAAATAAATTTATAGCATGAAAAGAAAGCTAGTATTTTCAAATACAACATCATTTCCTTACTTTTTACGCATGGTTGAATTGAAACAAAGTATTTTTTAAATTGAAAAATAAAAATTTCAAATCAAAATCAAAGTTAAAGTAAAAATTTCTAATACTGCAATATTTCAACTCTTTCTTTCCTGAGTTTTTAGAGAGGCTATTGATAAAATTGTAACGGGAGTTTAAACCTATCATATATAATGTTTAGAAATCAGATGTCCTGATTAAAACAAATGTATTTCGTGTTAGGTTATACAATGTGTCTTCTAGTAATAAATTACTTTCTAAGTAATTTTATAGATTAACTTTTTTTTTAATTTAAAAGTATGATTTTATCGCTAAGAATTAAATATTACAACTTTTTATCTCACAAACGATTTGTGATTGTAAAATATACTAAATTTCACTTAAATACAAATTGAAGGTAATTCAGTGCAAAATTTAATAACAAAAACAGTATTACAATATCTGCATTACAAAAAAAGTTACGTTCATTTTAGTAGAACAAACACAAATCGTTTTGAATAATGACGTGTTTTGTAATAAAAGCATACTAGCCAATCACAAACACTGTTCTGAGGACCCATCAAATGTCTGTAACTATAATTTTGGTTATTTGCATGGTAAAAAAGATATTGTTGTGGAAATATTTTGCAGAATGATGCATACTAGTACAATTAAATAGAGTATTGCTGTTTTTGAATATTTTAAGTCCTTTTTTTTAATTAAACTAATTTTAAACAAACAACACCAACAGGAAGAACTGATTGAACATCTACAAAAAGAAGCCGAATTGTCATATTGAGAGAAAATGGCCTCTCTTATGCTGAAATTGCAAGACAAGTTGGTGGTTCAGTGACTTGTTCTGGTGTACGAAAGTTCTGTTTACATTATGAAAAAACGAAATCAGTGGAAAATAAGGTCAAATCAGGCAGAAAAAAAATGCACAGCTGCTACTGCCGATAGAAAAATTAAACGGCTATGCCTTCAAGATAAAAAAAGTTTCATCAGATGCCACTGGATGTGAAATAAATTCAGTGGGTATTGCAGTAAGATCAAGAACAAAAAGAAGAAGGTTATCAGGATTTGGATAACAAGCTAGAATTCCAAGGAAAAAACCTTATTTAAATCAAAAGCAACTCGAAAAACGAGTTAAGTGGGCAAAAGAACACATTAAATGGTCAGAAAATCAGTGGAAGCAAGTAATCTGGAGCGATGAGACTAAAATATCGCTCTTTGGTAGTGATGGTAGAAAATACATGAGACGTAGAGTAGGTGAAGTGCTTCATCCTGATTGCATTGAAGCAACTATAAAAACCACAACAAATGCCATAATTTGGGCATGTATGTCTGAGGATGGCGTGGGCCGAATTCAAGTGATTGATGGCATCCTGAATATCAAAAAGTACATCGAAATTGTCCTGGAACCAAAATTGATACTTTCTATCAGGGATTTCTTCCCCAACAAAGCACCATTTATTTTTCAGCAGGATTCAGCTCCATGCCACACAGCAAAAGTATGCAAAGCATGATTTCAAAATAAAGGCATAGATGTATACCATGACCAGGAAAAAGCCCTGATCTCAATCCAATTGAAAATTTGTGGCGACGTTTGAAAATTCTTGTACGAAAAAAACGTCCATCCAATAAAAGGCAACTTATTGAAACTATAATTGATTCTTGGCATCATGTGATTACGAAAGATGAACTCCAAACACTCGTTCACTCGATGAGAAGACGCTGTGAAGCTGTCTCAAAAAATAAGGGTTATCCTACTAAGTATTGATTGTGTAAGTATCACTTTAAAAAAATGCAAATCTAAGATAGATCTTATTAAACTGAGCGTATTTTTTAATACAGATATTGTAATACTGTTTTTGTTATTAAATTCTACATTAAATTACCTTCAATTTGATATATAAACATTTGTATTGAAGTAAAACTTAATATATTCTACAAGCACGCAAAGTTGAAAAACATGAAACTTTCAATAAATGTCCACACTTTTGGCCACCACTGTATATTTTACTATTTAAATGATTTTTTTTTAAATTTTATACTGACAGCAATTTGTTTAGGGTATTTCAATAATTTTGCACAAGAAAATTATTTCAATTATTACTTTAAAAATACTGTAACGTCTCAACAGTATGAGTTAATATTAGTTATTAAAATGAGTTGACAGATATTAAGATGAGTTATTTAAGATTTTTAAATACAAATCTCAAATAAAAGTTAAAGTGAACAAAAAGTTATTTTTAATTTATCATGATTTAAAAGATATTTTGTGATCAAATAACAATAGATCAAACATGGAATTTTTTTTATCAATAAGATATATTTAAATTACTGATGTGTGGAATTACGATACCTACTTAAAATTAAATTAGCCAAGACAAATGAGCCAAGACAAAGATATGAAATTTCATAATCGATCGAAAGCTCATATCAAGTATGATGTAAGCTTTCGATAAGACAGGAGGATGCGGAGCATGATGAGGCCCGTTCCTCGTCATCTGATCATAACTAAGAATTATGGTATATATCAAAAAAAGTATAACATTAGTTTTGAATTAAACAGTCTAAGTCCTTTATCTATTCTCTATAGATTTTGTTCTTATGAGAGGTTTTTTTATTGTTCCAGGTAAATAGTCTTATGCCTCTTGCTTTCTTCATTAGCAGCATACTTTGTTCATGTATCATATAGGACAATGATACAATTTACATAGTAACCATTTTACATGCTAGTATTTTTACTCAGAGAGTAAAATTCAAATTCATTTGGATACAAAGACAGAAGAAAACACTTCGTTGAGAAACATATTTGGTTGAATATGTATTAGCAGCATATTCAATATTATTTGGTAAATATGAATTAGCAGTATATTCAATATTATTTGGTGAATATGCATTGAGCTGCATATTTGGTAAATAGCTTTATTGTTTCAGAACAAAAATGCTATTTAAATGGTAATAAAAAATGTAATGATATTATTTTTTCCCAGAAAGAACAATTCAAATTTTTTTGCATACAAATATAGAAGAAAGTACCTCAGTGAGCAGCATTTTGAATTATTTTATTTTAATCGTTTCAGAAAATTTCATGTACGTTATTTATCGGTAAGGATTCCTTTCATTCGAATTGCCAGTCAAAATATTTTGTCCTTTTATTTCTCATTATTACAAATAATCGGACAACAAGAAGGAAAAATTTCTTCTCAATTGTATTTCAAATGACTTAGGCATTCAAGTGAGATAAATTAGCATTCGCAATGAAGGGAATTGTATTAGCATATATAAAGAAATGCTTGCTTTGCAGTAATATGTTAAATTCTTGCATATGTTCATACGAGCACCGTAAGGTATGGAATATTTGCAGCGAAATATAAATCTTTGCTTAAAAAACGGAGCAAACTGTTATAAAAGTAATTTTCTATCCAAGGAATTTTGATGCACTCATATATATTTTGAAGCAAAAAGTATATTTCATCCACCACAATTTTGAGAATGTAGTATCTTTTCACTTTTTTTAAAATCAAAATTTAGCATATTTATAGAAATTTTTTTGATATGCGTAGAGTTTGAGGCGTTGAGGTGAGAACATTTTAATTACTTATGAAAGCGAAATAAAAAAAAAACTTTATTAGAAAGTGAAATTCCTAAAATTTAAAGAAAAATGAGTATTAAATTAACTTGTGTTTATGGTAAAATCATATACATGTTGGTATTAAACTGCTTGAAAAATCGAATGCATTATGAATGGGATCTGAAATTTGGGTATTAATAAAATTACATGATCTACATGAAATTTTTAACCTATTTTGTCGGTGGACCAACTATATTCCTAGGTTTATTTGTGTTGTGTTCCTGTGGACTTATTATCACCTTCTTACAACAGGTTATATTAATGGCAGATAATTGTTATCACAAAAAACTACGTAAATGATATTCTTTATGTAAATCTTTAGTAATGAGCATTTAATGCATAAATACTGATCTATATAAAATGTTGGTGAAAACACTGTCACAATATATAATCAGCTATAACATTTTATTCTGACTGACTTTCACTAAAAGTTATAAAACATCACATAAACACTTAACGTAAAATTTATCTTTTGCAATTTTAAGCCTTTTAATTACATTGCACTTCTAAAAATATCTGTCTATTGCTGTATAGAGAAACCTATTTAATTTAGAGCTACCAAATTTGGCATATACATTTTTGGACTGTGAGAATGGCCACCTTGATTGTACTTTTTGGAAATTTTAATTCATTATACAGCAAGCGATATATCTTTTTTTTTTCATAGTAGTACAGATACTCTTTACACTCTACAGGAGAAAAAGTATTATTGTTACCTTGAACAACCTAGGCCATAGATAGTGACTACTAAAATTCGTCGAACTTAATATAGTATAAGACCTGCATGGGCATAAGACACAGCTGTTTTATTTCGTGAAACTTAGACTGAATATAGTACAAGACTTTTGTATGGACAAAAGAAATTACTTTTTTGTTTCGTCGCACTTCGACTGAATATACTAGAACAAGGCTTACGTATAGATATAAGAAACAGCTGCTTTATAAAGAAGAATCATACTTAAAATATATGTAACTAAGTTACTGTTACTGCTATTGTATTATTATATTTGTTATTAAATTAATGTAATTGCTATTGTATTATTATGTTTGTTATTAAGTTACTGCAAATGCTATTATATTACTATATTTGTTATATTAATCAACTTTGGCAACCAAATGGATCCACGAGAATATTTTTAAATAATTTAAATTAAATCAATTGGATATACTTTCATAATGCAACTAAAATGCCAAGTATTAAAGCTTTTTAAAAAAATTGTCTGACTTAAGCTTTGTTTATTGTGTGCATGAGCATTTCTAATGGAAACCATGGGACTATTAACAACGCATATGTCCATTTTTTCTAAATTTAACAGTGTTATAACGTAACTATTTTTTTACCCTTCTTATAACTATATTGCAATTGCATTGAATCATTCTCCTTTAGCTTTTAACAATGAAAGAATATAATGTAGTTTAAATGTCAGAAAAAAATAAATATGCATCATTTTTTTTCTTTAAACATTTGTATTATTTCACCACCTGATTTGGAATCTCCGCTATTAAAAATAAGAAAGTTTAAAATTTCTATGTATATAAGTTTTTTTCCCTTTTTTTTTAAATTTTGTGAAAAATGTTATTTTTAAATAGTTGAAAACAAACTGAGGGTAATTTTTACGGTTATGATTTCTTGCATCAGAGACGTGACGATGCTGGATAAGGTGAAAATATTTGAATAAATAGAATGAATTCCTTTTATGTTTGATAAGATTTGCTAGGAAAAAAAATAGGATTGCTCAATTCAGTATGTATTGAAGTGCGTTTAAAAAAATGAATGTAGAAGACATGATTTCATAAAGAACACTGAAAAAACATGATTTTTTCATGGAGCTTTAAGACTTTTCTAAAACTAGACTGCAAGAACAATATAAATACTACATCTTTCAAACTGTAACAGAGCTTTAAGCTCAATTTTTGAACTCCTTGTTGTATATTCTTTGCGGGAAAATAGAAAACTTGCTTGTGTAGTTTCTGATTGCATCGTACGCTGTTTTCGTTTCTAACTGTATTTGCAGTTCTTATAAAGTATTCGCATCTTTAAAGGGATTTGGGCGAGAGACATCGAGAAACGAGTTGGGGATTGTGTGGGGGGAGTGGAGGGGAAGGCAGAGAATTCGTTTGGAAAGCTGCTTTTGGGATAGATCGCGCAAGAGACAGAACTGGCGGAATAAAACGAACGAAAAAAATATATTCAATTTTTCTTTTTATTTCCGGAACAAAAAAAAAGAAAAATCCAACAAGCAATGGAAGGGGGGGGTGACACCGGAGGAGAATGCCCAAGGCGTTAAACAAACATCTCAAAACCTTTTTCAAAAGGTAAAAACGACGAAAAAGTAAAAAGGAGAAAAAGGAATGAAATGAGAATAAAGGAAGAATGAAAAAGAACGTTTTTACAGCGTAACACGTGGTGCAGTAAACACCCTGAGAATTGGAACGTCAGCGTGAAAGACTTTAAAAAAATATATATAAAAAGAAAGAAAAAAAACTGTAAACTGGTGCAAGGAGTAGAGTGGGGGGTTGAAAAGAATTGGGGAGATGCAGAATGAAAAACCCTCCGAGGAATATCCCTCCGAATTTTTAGTCGGATATACTCATTGGTTGAATATATTTCTCTTGCTTCTTTTCCTTCTACCTACCACCAGACGATTCTTTATTTACGTTTCGTTCTCGCTGTTTTTCTCCAGTACAAAAGGGATTGAAAGGAAGTGAAGAGATTCGATACGAGATCCAAAGACTTTACCTTTGGGATCTCGAAACCCGTTATGATTGAAAAGGAGCTAAATAACTTAGCATTTGATTATTGGAGTAGATTTTCTAGACTGGTTAGATCTAGACTTTTTTTAGGAGTGTGTATGATGGCCTCGGAATTAATACTCCGAGCGGATGTTCTTTTCACTTCCATATCGTTTCTATTGAATGTCTGATGAAATAAGAGGAATTCTTAAGATATATTTTTCTTATTATTTTGCCTTTATTCGGTTGTCTCGCTGTTTGAAAGACACGTGGGGATTTGATTTAAATTTAGGATTTCCAGAAACTCTGTTTAGAAAAGGATTTTTTTCATTTTCTCGAGAGAATTTTCTTTATATTCTTTTCGTTTGGAGTTTACTACTTTGTATATAAGTTTTGCTTATTCACTCTTGAAATTTTGGATGTTCATTTTCTCTTATCGTAGAAGATAATTTAAGTATTTCACAATTGTATTTTCTTTGAAAATTATTAAACATTTAAATGCCATAAATAAATTTGTAAAAGTCTAAGATTTATGAAATATCAGTGAACTTATTCTGCCTAATTTATTATTTTTATTATTAAAGTTGTCAACCGGAGATAAAAGGTTCAACAATTAATATTGCAAATAAAATTAAATATTTAGTATAACTGTTACTAAATTATAATTTGATTAATTTTTAATTAAATAAATGAATTGTAAAAATGTCATTTTGTAGCATTTATCTGGAATCAATTCAAGTTTCTGTTTCTGCAATTTTAAATGTTGCAGAATTCGATGTTGATGTTTCTTCTCTTATTAGTATGTAAATTAATTTTAATTTACATTCACAACTTTTTTAACTAATTAAAAATTTTAAATCTTCTTTAATTTATTTTCTCCAAAAAACTTAAATTAATAATTGCTTCTAACTGACTGCAAAACAATGCGAATATTTTTTACCTGGAGTTTAATAATCAAATCTGAAGAATAAAATAGATTTTATAATTATATACTTTTAATTCTAGTAAAATTAATTTTTAATAAATTAATGATTACTCAATTTCCATTTCATGAAACAATTATTGTAACTGATACAAATTTATTTTATTCAAAATATTTGAAAGATTATTTCCTGAAATTCCATTTAAAATATTCTTGATTTCCGAAAGTATATTGATTTTGCATTTAATTATTTTACATTAAATAAATTTAAATTACAAAAATCAATTATGATCTCAAAAATAAATATCTTAAAAAATGACAATGAAAATAAGCAGATTAATTTATGTGTATTACTCATAAATTAATATTTGAATTATTTTACATGATAATGTAAAGTTTCTTTTATTTTTATAAAAGTCTGTTAAAATAGATAATAATTCCCACCATTGCCTTTATTTGTAAATAATAAAGGAAGTTTAACTTGCATTCTGTATAATTAGATGATTACGGCTGCAATTTATTCTAGTGTTTTTGTGTAAACTTTCATAAGGAATTAACAGTAATTTGATCTAAATCGAAATTGTGACAAACGCACCCTTGGAATTAAGGATGAAGCGAATATACAAATCTCATTTAACATCGATATTGTGAAGGTAGTGAATTAAAATTAAAAAAAGGCAAGAAACGAAGGAATATGTATTGAAATACACACTTTAATCAGTACCTTTATGTCACATCACTAAATATAATAATTCGAATATAACAATATTTGCATCGTTTGCATATTTGATGTAGATGCACAGATTAGTATTTTGCATAAATATTACACATATTATGTACTGTTTCCCACTTTTCATGAACAGAGTAAAATTTTGCATAGAAAGTGTGAAATAGGCATTATAATATTATTAATATAATATTATGTAATATAATATTATTATTTTTTTTTAAATATGCAATGGGTATGCACGGTGGTTGCATAAAGTCAGAATGTTTTCCCGAATTTTCACAAGGACTTTAAAATCCGAATTACTGATAATGCATGTATCTGTAAAATCGTATTTTGATTTCTCGTCTGCACTATTTGCATTTACTACGAACGTGTCACATTTTCTTCTATTAACAAATTTGAAATTATAAGCATAAAAAAATAAATTGTTTTTTTCTTACATTATTCTTAGCCCCTAGCTATTGTTTTAGTTGAGTAAAAAAATGAATCAAAAATTTAAAGTTTAATTAAATAGCCTTGTATGTAATTGAAAGTACTTTATTTTATCTTATATGAAATAATAGTATGAATGATAATTTTTGGTATAATTTCTCATTCTACAAAGTAAACCATTTCATTTCTAAGAAAAAGAAACTCACTCATTTCATTATTTCTGAAACATTGTTGGAATGAAGTGCATTAAGATTTAAAAGTTTCATTTTTTTAAAATTATTTTTCTTTTTAAATCTTTGAAGAAGTATCATCTGAGCATTAAGATACTCATTTATTTTGTTGAGCAAAATTTAACATATGTGTTGTTTTTGGATGTTTATGAACATATTTTTACACAACAACAACCACTTCTTTTATAATATAACTAGCATTTCTCCCTTTTAATAATTTTTTTTGTTTAACTTCAGATAATTTATTGTTCTTTTATTTGAAAATGAATATTTATTTATATCATTGCATTCATTATATACTTCTAATAATAAATAAAACATATTTTATCTGATTTAAATATTTAATATCTACACCTTATTTTAATGTGTTGAATTTAATTTATAAAACTAAAGTTCTTTCGAGCTAAATTAAAGTATATGTTCCTTATATACGGGTGGGCAGAGACGATATAAAAAATTTAAAAATTTATAGAACCCGTAAAATTAAACAAAATGAAAAACGCTTTGCAGATTTAACATCGATAAGTCACGGATAATTTTATATTTGAAAAAAAATCAAAAAACACCCGATAGGTGTTGATGATATGAACGACTTAGTTAGAAATATGCAAATGAGACAGGCGATTATAAATACTTACGCTGTTGATCCATAATCAGTTCTCCATTGCATGCTTTGTAAGTAAATAAAGATGCTATGTGGGAAAGATAAGGCTTTGTTGGTGAAGCTTTTTTATCTGAACCAGAAATCAGCGACTGTTGCACTGCGTAAATTTCGACTTCGGAAAAATGAAAATGCGAAGAATGAGAAAGGACCTTTAACAGTGGCTGGCCTCATAAAGTTTGTTCAGCAATTTGAGGAAACTAGATAGCTGGTAGATCGTGTAAAGTCCAATCCACCAAGTCTAATGCAAACACTTTCGGAGCACGTTGCAGCCGAAATGGAAACATTAGCTTCCGAAATCGCTGTAGTGACTAGCAACGCACGAGAAGCTGGCAGGCGTTTAGAATTACCACCATCCTCGATACGCAACATTCTTCATGGAGTTCTTAATCAATATCCATACAAATCACAGACTTGCCATGAACTTTTAGCATCAGATACTGTAGAGACAGAAGCATTTGCGAGGTGGGCACTCTCCAAAATTGAATAGATGGTTCATTTTTTGCTCTATGGAACGTTAGTACACATAAATGTCGCCTCTGGGTGATGTCAAAACCACTGCATTCCCCCAAAGTCACAGTGTGGTGTGGGTTCACAAGTTCCTTCATCATAGGAACCTTCTTCTTCAAAACACAGTGTCCGGTAAATGGATGGAAAACGGTGACAATAAATTTAACGCTTCTGCGCGAAAAGGTTGTTTCATGTTTGCATGAAAATGATGCGCTTTCTGCTGTTATGTTTATGTAAGATGGAGCAACAAATCACACTGCTATGCCAGTCTAGGAATTTCTGATACAAACGTTCGGTAAAGAGAGAATCATTAGTAGTTGCAAGTTTCTATGGCCTTCTCGGTCACCAGATATGATAACAGCTGACTTTTGGTTATAGAGAAACTCAAAAACCCCTGGTGTATCGATCCCGTCAATCCAATCTGTCAGAGTGAAAATATTCAATTCGCCGAGAGATGTCATGTATACAGCTGGACATGCTGCACTCTGTTGTTGCTGGATTTGTGACGCACCTGCAATATGTAATCACTTGTGGTGATGGTCCTTTTGAACACATATTGCAATAATAAAGGATTTGAAAACATTATTTATTATTATTTACGTATGTTTTCTTTCACTTATGTACGAAATGCCACCTGTCGTTTTTTTAATTAATTTTTTTCTTTAAAAAAAATTCCGTGTCTTATCCATACTAAATCTGCAAACCGTTTTTTTATTTTGCTTAATGTTACGGGTTTTATGTTTAAAGTTTTTACGGACTTTTTGCCCACTCGTTAGTGCATCAACTTGTTCGATGTGTGATAACACACCGAACAAGTTGCATATATTATTCAAGTTGCACAAGTTGGAAATAATGCATATTTTTAAATAATAAAAACATAGATATGAATTATGAAATTTAGCACATACTTTTCATCTAAAACAAAAAAACAATGTAATGGTCATTTGGCTAAATTATTAATATTGTATGACATTTTTGTCTAAAATTCCCTTGAGTATTGTTGTGACATCTTTTAAACATTCTAAATTATTTAAAATATCGAATAAATTTATTGGGATAACTTACAATATTTTGAGTCCAAGGGAATAAAATGTCAATTTGCTTTCTTTATATAAGACAGTGTATTATTTACAGTATTAAAGTATATTGAGTTGAATTTATTCTTATTTATATAAATATATCATATTTATATTATTGTATTGAATTTTTCTTCATTTTGTTAACTTAAATATAACTTTTTTTATATTAATGAGTAATAAAATGAAAATATTGAAACTTTTTGCTACCAATACCGTAAATGAAGCATTGAAAGCATACAATAAATTCAGAAAATCATTCTACCGTTAAATTATTACAACAGCATCTTTTTTTTTTAAAAAAATCAGTAAATAAAAAATGTGTCCCATTTAAAAAACATTAATTAAAAAACATATAATTAGTTTAGAATCAAAATATATTTAAATTTTGCTATGGTGCTTTATAACTCTGTCATGAATTCGAGTATTGCATACTAGAAATATTCTTCACTCAAAATACATAGAGATCAGAGAACTAAAAATCTATAAATACTTAAAAGAATTTGTCAAAAATCTAAAACTAGAATATGGAAAGTTGGAAGTCGTGTCATAAAATTAAATATGTTTTAAAATAGTAAAAAGAAAATCGCGATACTAATGTAATACTGATATATTATCTAGTACATTAAATGTATGTTATTATGATTTCTAATGATCTGTAGAGGCAAACTGAATGTTTTTCGTTTATATTTTAAATAATGTTAGAAACTGTAGGTTTAATTTAAAAATACTTTAAAGCTTGGTTTAAAAAATAATTCATAATTCGAGATATTTTACAGGGTAATTATTTACCGTTTTAGTACTTCAAGAATGTCTTAAATGAATAATTTTCTGATAATGACAAGGAAATATAATCATATTTTATTTAATATAGATTATTGATATCTTGCATAGTAATTAACACAAAAATACAATAAATATTCATAATAAATATCTTTCAAAATTCGAATAGGCTGAATAATTTGAAATTGACTAAATCTAGAAATGAAACTAATAATCAATCGTCCTATATTGGCAAAATAGTTGTTGTTTCTGAATTTAAAAATACTAAAGATTAAGTGAAACAAAACTGGAAGTAAAACTTTCAATTATTATTTTTTTTTTAATACTTTCTCCAAAATAAATATTTTCTAAAATATATGTAAAATTTATTTTTCAAAAGAATTTTTTTTTTGCTTAATTTTTAATCGCATTTTTTATTTTCTTGTCGAACTTTTTTTTTCTTTAGAAATCTGTTTACTTGATATTGCATTTCAGTATAAGAATATATGTGCACAAGATATGTTGGTCCAATGTAGGATTCAAATTTTTAACAGTCTTAAAATTTGATATTATTAATATCTAGTATAAATTTAAAATTCCAAAATAAGTGTAATTTTATAATTATGTAAAGAAAATTTCAAAATTAGAAAAGACAATTTTGAAATAGTCAGGATGTCATTTTTACAAAAAAACATTTTTTTTTTGACATTATATAAAATCCTTTTAGATGTGAATTTTTTTCCAGAATTCCTTTAGTAATGCTGTTGTCTTCATATTTTTTCCCTTTTATACGAATATATTAACACAGCAATGGCGTTCGTATATTTAAGAACCCATCTCATCTAACTTTTGTTTAATATTCAGATTTTATTCTAATATAGAGTTCTGCATATATGCCTTTTATTTTTGTTGAAGAAATTCCTTTCTTATCAAAAAATTTTCATGTTCGTTAGCTTCCATTAAACTAATTTAGTTTAGCTTTGCTATAGCTAAAATTGTCGTTCTCTGTAGCACAAAAGCTTTGCTATAAATATGCCTCACTTCATTAAGAATCATAAAGAATTCTCAAGTCATTAAGAGCTCCTCTTAATGAATAATTTTTATTTCTTTCAACCCTGACACACTTAATTAAAGCAGAAAGGCTTTCTTTTTTTTTCTTCTGAATACCCCTTTATTCCTTTATACCTCTAATTTTGAAAATTGCCAGATGGTTCGGTGAATAATTTTTATTTTTGCAACAAAGTTTATCGGGGGAATATATATTGTATCCTTCTTTTAATAAGTATTTTCCAGCTTTCAAGCTTTACTCATTTCTTTCCGATGTTTCAAAAAAAAAAATACTAAATATTTTGAGATAAACTTTTGTGGATGAAAGGGTGATAATAATTAATAATACTTAGGAAATATGAAGTATATTATTATGTTTTAAATATTTTGCTCATTTCTCACAAAATTATTTACACTTGTTGGCATATCTATTTTATTGCTTTGAGATAAATAAAATCTTTGTGGATGAAAGTGTGATAATAATTAATAATATTTACAAATATGTATAATATATTATTATGATTTCAATATTTTGCTGATTTATCATGGAATTGCTGGTAAATCCATTTTATTTCCAATAACATCATTTTTCATTGTAAATTATGCATTAATTAAAATATGGATTTTATAGGCAAAACGTATGCGCATTGTTGGATGTCTTTCGAAATCTGTGATTTATTTTTCACGGCACAAATCTCTAAATATTTTTTTTATTAAATGCTCTTGCTTTAAGCCATTCTAAGAAGTATGCTTCCAAACAAATTTATCAATCTTAGTATGAAATTATGTTGGTAGGCAATCAGTAATTAAGTTCTGACAAATTTTTTTAGTAAGTCAGAAATTTAGATGTTTCAGTTCTTTATCTCACACAAAATAATGTGCCTTGATTTGTTAATTAATTATTAATTAACCAAATTAATTAATCAAATTAAATTTGTCTAATAAGCTAAATTAATCCCTTTTCTTATTCTAATTTCAAGCCTAAAAATATTTTAACATAATATGATTAGAAAAAAATGGGCCTTTAAAGGGTTAAGCTTATTTTTTTTCTTGAGCACGTATATTGTTCATTTTCTATATTCGCTATTATACGCCTTACGCTTGATGTATATTGCATATTAAATATTAAATATCATCTATTCAGATTTAAATTATTTGTTGCTTATTAATTTTTTTTTAAATTCTTCATGAGCTAATAAAATCATTGGCTAATTTCAGTTAAAAAAATACATACATTCAACTCAATTCACACAAATTGCGGCATGTTATCATATATCGCATTGCAAATTAATATTTTTGGAGAACTAATAATGTTAGTTTCGATGATGATGTCAGTTATTACGGGAAAGGGTTCAGTAGCTTCTGAGGGTAAATACCCTTGAGCACCCCAGGGCAGAAGTTTGCCTTCTAGATCATATGAAGATGACACTCATACACTCGCTTGCACAACCCCTTTTTACAGGTAGAATGATGCGCATACCTCACAGAGAAAACACAAAATGAAGAACAACCATGCCCGAACCAGGACTGGAACTCGAGACATCTAGACCACGAGGAAGACGCGCTTCTCCTAGGTTATGACGCTGGCAGGGTTTGTTTCCAATGGGGTTTATGATATCTTTAACATGCATAAGTATATGAAATAAGTGATATATCTTGCCTGCAACTAAATAAAAATTATGCTAGAGAAAAATTAATATTTTCAATTTATTTAGCAACAAATCATTTGAAAATTAATAAAAGTTAGTAAAAACATAATTGCAAAATACTTGCCTGCTCCTTTCAGATAGATCTCTTCTTCAATTACAAATGCATAATATAGATTTAAAAAAGTTCAAAATAAAATACATTATTATTTTCATTGAATTAGGGTTCAAGATTTTCATTTCCCCTATCTACATATGAGACAATAATATTGTGCTTTGCCTTTGCAGGTAATGAACTATATTAATTCATAATTGTAGAATTTTTTTTCACTTATCCCATGAAACTAAACTTTAATTTGCAAATATGTTATTTATTTATTTTATGAAGCAATGACAAGATGTATTCGACAAAAAATACATATGGTTAAATTAAACAAATTACCCCTTAAATATTTTGATATAACTATTTTGAAAAACCTGTAAAACTCACACATAAATTCATTGCATTTTTAACTGTCACATGAATGTGAAATATTATTTTGAAGTCTTTGAAATTGTTTTCTGTTTCCAAATAATAATCATTTTTTTAAAAAGGCATATCTAATCTTTATTTGAACTGAAAGATCATATGCATTCTTTTTTTTATTGTAAAATGAAAATTGACTGTGTAAGTTTATCTTATAGTAGTTGACCGAGTAGTTTCTCTTACAAAACATTTTATTACTTATTTTCTACAAAAAAAAAATATTATTATTATTTTTTTTATTTTTAAAGATTTTCTTTTACAAAGGGAAGAAAAAACACCTCTAATATTTTGCAATTTATAAAAGGAAAAAAAACTCCCTTCTAAATGCGAAAACGTTTCAGGAGTTGCTTTCATATTAGCTTTTAAGTGCTTTTAAGGCACTTTTGAGCCTCGGCATTTTTTTAAACCCAAGTTATAAAATAGGTTCACTATAGCTAAACATTCCATCTAACCGGTCGTTTATTTAATTGACCAAAATTTCAACGGGAACAGAATGGCACCACAATAACTCTGACTTTACTTAATTCCTATCAGTTCACAAATCCCCTAAGCACTTAAAATTACGAATGCAGTTCGTTCGAGCATAAATAATTTTGACAAATATCCTTCTATGGTGAGTACCCTATTTTTAATTCACTCATTAAAATGCTATTTGTCTCAGGAAGTAAAAATTCACAACTAAGAAATCATTGAAAAAGTCTACAGAAATAATATGTGATTATAGCAAAAAAAATATTAAAAAAATAATGTGTGTTCAGAAAAGAACTTGGATAAGGAAATCAAATACTAGAAATGGATATAAAAGAATAAATTCCTTGTGTTGAATTTGAATAATATTTTTTGATCAACATAAGTTACATTATCTCGGGTTTTGTCATTTGTAAAACTATTTTAATATTGTATGAACTTTAACATAAGTTACTTTGAAAATGTGATTAATAGGACGTGAATCATTTTTAAGTTATTGGTATACATACATTTGTTTTATCGAACCACTGAAATTAAGTGATTAAATCAGATATTGAAAAAAATATGTAGGAGTTGCTTTTTATCCTTTGGAATAATTTTCGCGATTGGTCTTTTGAGAAATAATTAATTGATTAAGAAATGCATTTATTGAGTAATATTATTTGATGACTATCGTCATACACTAAATAACGGAATATTTGTTGCGAAAAAAGTTAATCAAAAAGGAAAATAAATATAACAAACAAATTCCGTTAGCTTATTAAATGATGTAATCCTCCTTTTCTAAACCTTTGTCACCAATTTCGATTTAAGGAAGAGCAATTTCTGATGTTACCCATCCGAATTGGATTCTCTTTCATCTGAACATGATTGAATCCATAATTTAAAAGGATTTACAGCATCGTGTTAATTATTTTTAAATTGGAGCAAAATTTTAATTGGTTTGGTATTTTATTTCCATTATTTGCGCATATATGAGAATATATTTCTTATATAAATAAGGAAAAAAATATGATTGATGAAACTGATGACAATCTGAATGAACTGTATCGATGGTTGAACTGATGAAACTCATGGCTTCAAAATATTAATTTTACTTATTGAAATGTGAAATTACTGATTGCAGTTTTTTACATTCTTAATTGCAAGATTTAGACAGCGATGATATTGGATGCACTGAAATTCTTCAAATGTAATCATCTTATTATGTTCTCGATTTCAGATATCAGAATAGAGAAATTTCAGACATTGAGAATCGTAATAGACAATGAATAATGATTTGATGATCGGTGGATTTTTTTTTCTTTCTTTTATAAATATAAACGAAAGTGTTTGTATGCTGACTATCTTCTGTTTATATAAATAATCTGATGCAATTACATCCAAGAAATTTAGCAAAATACAGCTCAATGACCTGATTTTAAAATGTAAAACAAACTTTTTGTTATCTATTTTTATCTTATATAAGATGATTATCCACATGTCTTAAAAATCATTTTTATAGATTTTAGTAAAAAAAAAATAATACCATGCAAGAATATTTGTTTTTAATTTTTGGCACCTTTGAGTTAATTGACTTTTTTAGAAAAAAGTTGAAAAAGTAGGATTTTTTGTCAAATATTTTAAGAATTTAAAATAAATTTGAGTTCATAATATCCTATTTCTTTATCTTTTTTGAAATTATTTGAGATCCCTATTTAGAAATTTCTTACCACTTTAAAACAACCAACGATCAAAATACCTTCTTTCATTGAATTTTAACTAATTGACTTACTAATAATTTTTAAGATATTCTTCTTTGCTACGCTTAAATAAATGCATATTTATTTATTCTTGATAAATTTGGAATAGTCAAATCAGGAGAAGAAAGTCAAAAAAAAATTATTTTTATGTAACATTCATTCTGCTAACATTGCTTGCAACGAGCTGCTTAAATTCAATGTATTTTGTCTTATTCTCTAAGGGCATATTTATTTTCAATTTTTTTCAATTTTCATTGCCTATAACTCATAAATATCAATATAAGGAAAAAATGAATGTGAAAACCCGCTATTAAAAATAAGGATCAATGTGTGTATGCATTGTGTTTCTACAGGTCAGACTATTTAATCTATGATTCACAATTTGGCCCTTATATATCTTGGAAATTGAAAATTGGAGCATTGGAGCAATTCTTCAAAAAAATTAATTATATCTGAAATTAATTAAAAATAATCTGAATTTTGGCTTATTCCGAAAATATTGTCATACAAAAATGAATTTTACACCTATCAAATTTTTTTAAAGTGTCTATAATGACACCAATTTAATAATCATACGAATATTTTGTGAAATTTTAGCAAATTTTCAAAAATATTTTTTTGTCTAATTTCACAATTTATTTCATTGTTACAATGAAATTTAAACTGTCTTCATTGTTTTATCAAATATTTTATTACCATAATTTTTATTTCATTGCTGAACAAAAATGAATTTACAACAGTGATTTATTTATTAGATATATAAAACGTATATTTATGTATTTTATGGTGCTATTATGCAATGGGATTAGTTTAGATTGGAAAGATCTACGTACATAATAAACAGAGCGCATAAAAAAAAATAATACTGATTCGATATCTGAATGTTTGAGGGAATCACGAAGTTATATCAAAATTCTTTAAATAAAATTAAACATAACAATATATTAATATATCACATATAAACCAGCTGGTTGCCAAGAGCAATTAGTCATTAAACAATATTTTTTTTATTTCGTATTTATAGATTTATTTTATGATTTTGGTGTTTTGATTCTAGCTTTTAATATTTAATAGAAACTTTTATCAACGTATTGATATAAAATAAAGGAATAGTATTTTATTTATTCCATTTTCTTTGTTATATGTTCCTTTACTTTTATTTCTCTTGAGAAACATTTTGAAAAGGAAAGCTATTAGCAACGTCGAAAAATGCCTACTCTTTACTAAATCTATTGACATAGAAAGCACTTCTATGATTCATTTTCTTATTTCACTGATTAAATATCTTTTAGCACAATGCCAGATAAAAAATATTTTTCAATCAAAAACACTAATAATTTGACTCGATTTTATTTCCTTATATCAAAACTGAAAATTAATTTGGAGATGATCTTGAATTTGATTTTAATTTAAAATACAAAAAAAAAAACCTAACCATACTCAGGATTCCTAAAACATCACTTCAGAGGCACAAAAATCAATTTCCCTAGCAAATTAATCCAATATTTACGAAGAGGAACAAATCAGAGCTTAGTGCTTAAGCAAATATAGATAATTAGTAGCAGCGTAATGAGCAATAAAAAATACCGAAACAAAAGTTTCCAAAACATCTCTTTTCAAGGAATAGCTGGAAAAAATCTGGGAGAATGTTATTGATGAAAAAAATGACTGTCTCAATTATAAGAAGAGGAGACGAGGATAAGTGATTCACTGTACAATTAAAGCATCAACATCACTTATCAAAACACAGACTTGATCAACACTGGCTGAATGAGTCCTGGACAAATATTTAAGTGCCGTGAATAGAATGAATGAGTGTATGTATCTGAAGAGTATTCTCATATGTTTCCTTCATTCCATCTTATGGTTCTTCTTTCTGGAACACATCCTTTGAAATCGTATGTCAACACGGAAGGAATTCCTTCGAGATCTTGTCTTCTATGAGCACAATCTTCAATTCAGAGAGCATTGACTAAATATTTACGTACTATCTGATATTTCTTTGAAATGGAGGGTTTAGATGGAGATAGACTTTTGCTAACAAAGTTTTGATAGAGTGAATGGCTCTTTTGATGTAGTTCTCTTTGAACCTGATATTATATTCTTGAAATGTTTCTTCGGACCTGTTAATAACTCTGGATGTGTTACATTTCATACCAATGCACAAAAGGTGTCGCCATATAAATATATTTAGGTTATTCAAGATTTAAAACTTACAAATATAAAAACAAGAATTTGTTTAAATTAAAATTTTAGTAAGACTCTATGAATAATACAGACTGAAATATTTTAAAGATTTTGTGAAAATGACATTCAGGAATAGGATTGCAAAATTTATTGATTTGTTTCATAATCAACAGAAGTTTATACTCCCTTTATATGTTCTTAAAAATTTCTACATATGTATATTTTTTAATAAATTTTCAATTCGTAACAAATCTCAATTTTTAAATCAATAAAATTTTATTTTAAATAAGCAGCAAATTTCTATAAATGTTGCAGATATTCATAAGATTAGAAGATACGGCACATTATATCCATAAGTTTATAAAATTATTGAAGTAAATATGTGAAATGCTTTATATATATGTTTTATTCTCATAATTATTTCAAAAATTAAATCCACATAATTGTCATTCATTCGCATAATTATCATCGCATCACAGATTTATATAATTTCTTCTCAACTGAATGTTTATTTTAAAATAATTGAAATTCATAATTTCTAGAAAAAAAGGCAATTAAAATGCGCTTTGAATCCTATTTTTTTACTTTTTCATTTAACTTATTTTTATCAGTTAAAAAAGTCGTTGAATAAATCTATGTCATTCCGAAATTTCATTTAAAGGAGAGATTTCAGCAAATATTTTTATTTATGCTTGCTGATCTTTAGAATTCAGTTTAGATTCCTTGGATTTTCACTTTTGATTTTTCTGAATTTTTACTTTCTAAAGAAAGTCAAAATTTGCACTCATTTGTTATAACGTATTTTTTAAATACATCCATTACATATTTTAAAATATGCATAATATCATATTTTTAATATTATACAATGTCCTTAATAATTAATATGCATGTGGTGTACGAAAAATATTTAAATATGAAGTATCTATTGTTTAGGCACAAAATAATTCATTTATCGGTTTTAATAGCAAGAGAACCAGAAAAGGCTATATTGCGTCAGACGGTCTCATCTCTGAAATTGTAAAATATTCATTTCATTTACTATTGCAAATTTTTTTTCAAATATAAGCATATCATTTGAACATAAAGTATTGAAACTGAGAATTCCTATTTGGTTCCTTTTTCGTCAATTACAATATGAGTACTCCTTTCAGATGAGTTAAAATTTTATTTGAAGAGTAACAAAAAAGTAACAATTTACGTTATGAAATATGAATTAGCCATTATGCTAAGGGAACATGTCATATTGTGGTTAGGTTTTAATGGTAACCTTAAAAAATGATAACATACTTAATAAATGCTACATATTAAGAACTTTTATGTATTTTTAATTTTTATGTATTATGTTCCTTAGTTTCCTTCTTTCATTTCTATGTAAATTGTGAAAAAATAAAATTTTCAAACAATTTAGGGGCTATTTTAGATATTTTCTATTCATTCAAAATGAAATTAAAAAAAAAATTCAGTTAACAAATTAAATATTTTTATTATTATAATTATTATTAAAGTTATACAAAGAATTATATCTTTTATATTAAATATTTAAAATTAATTTCTAACTACAATAAAAGTTGGAAAACTTCTGATGAAATTTTCAGTATTCCTGAATTTCAAACAATATGTAAAGGATTAAAATTCCGGAAAGTTGAAATTCGAGTCTAGAATATATGTTCAGAATTTCTGACGTTATGCTCACCAAAATGGGAGTTGTAATGACAATTATCGTTTTTATAATAAATGACTGAATGAATATATATTTCGGAGCAAGGTGCAGAATTTTATCAGAATTTATGTATTTCTTAAAGATTTTCGCAATTCTATGGAGAATTTATGCATTCTGAAATGAATAGTAAATTACATTTCCGAATACTTTAAGCGGGAAGACGTTTAAGACCTTTATTATTAAATATTTGTTCTTCTTAGTCAAATAGTTTTAGAAATAATAATTTATTTTACACTCTTATAAATACCATAATATTTCTATGTTAATATGCGTTATATTATAAAGATATTTTAGGAAATATACATTTATGGATATACTCTGCTAAGTAGTTAGAATCTAATCCCTTTTCTTCTTAGAATAGCCTTGAATGCTATTATTTCTTTGATTTTTATAACTATATTAGTTAATAATTAGTCCCATTTTGTCTCAGAATGTCCAGTGCATATATACAGATTCTTTAAAATTTAAAATTTTTTGTTGATTTTACCCTTTAGTATATATATGTAT
>JAPMOR010045946.1:4522-39919 GCA_026543865.1 Argiope aurantia | reverse complement strand
AAGAAATATCTTTCATTCAATCACTCGAAATTAAATGTTTTGATTTCTTTATAAAATTATTATTTTCATGCTTGTTCACAACAAATTAATTGACTACAGCTTTTACTAATTTTAGTAGTTTGCATATGTACTATGGTTTAATGTCATTGGTTTAGTAATTTCTTTTCAGGAATAAACTTTCTAAAATGCGACTGTAACTGATGAAATTAAGATAGTTTAATCTAATATTTGCATCAATATTATAAATCAATACAGTAAAGATTTTAATATTTACTATATTAATATAAGTTAGAAACCATCGAAAACATTGTGAATGAAATTACAATTACTTTAATTTTCACTTTTTGGGAAGATGTATAAATGCATGCAATATATAAGTTAAGAAGCAGATTTCTACTCAGATAATTTTCTATGATAAACTTGTTAATGAAACAAATTCATATACATATAATTGACCCTTCATTTTAATTCCGAAAAATTTTGGACGGAATTTCATATAACAAGAGGACTCATGCTACCTTAATAAAATATGTAGTAAGATGATATAAGGCAATCGAAGTTAGTTTACCATGTTGCTTAGATATCACATATATTAGTTTCAATACTTCCTTTAGTTGCACATGAGGAACGGATAAGTTTGCAATATCTCGATATTAATTAATTATAGAAAACTTGTTGTCTATTAAATCATTGTTAATTAACAGTATAGTAGTCGCAAATTAAGAACTCACTTCGCCTGAAATATCTTCTGGCAGGCAATTCCTAAGAATTAACAAAATGCATGTTTTCTAAGAAGCATTCCGCTATGGTTATTGAAATTTCTGAACTAGAAAAGACTGGTATGTTTGCAATATACGAGTAGATATATTTTCATTTTTTACGATTTTTCTTTAGTTACTACACAAATGCATTTTTCAGCTGATATCATCTTTTCTTTTATTTGAAATTCCTCTCCATATATGTCAATGTATAAATTTGGGATCTCTCACATAGTACACCGAAGATGTATTTGATAAATATGAGAGTATTGTTGCGAAAATTCTTCAGATTATGGAATACTAGCCGCCTTTGGCGACCAGCCGGTTCGCCAGTATTACCGCTTGCTACAATTTTCAATTAAATATTTTAAGTAACTGGTCTCTTAATAGATTCTCAAACAAAACATTTTTCATCTTCAAATTTTGATAGTCATACCAAACATATACTGTTGTTTAGATAGTTTCGTTCAATTCTCTCTATATATATATTGCTAATTTGTTGTCATTTCCGGTAAATCTTCAACTTTAATTTTAAGTGGAAATGATGAAATTGCAATTAATCTAAAAATATTTTTAAATAAAACCAAGCGTTTTATTTTCTTTATCATATTTATTGTTATTTATTTATTATTATTATTACTGAATATGAGTATTGCAAACTGAATCGCTCGGTATTTAAGCCTTATGTGAACTACAAAATAATTTTCATAATTTATGTAATATCTCAAAGAATAATTCAACAAAAACTTCTCAGATTCAGCATAAAATTCAGTTTTTAGTTTTGCTTTCAAAAGGATTGAAATGAAATCAATAATGATATTTTGTTCCGCCCTATAAATATATTTCAAAAATTATGAAGTCTAAATTTAAAGCAGTAAGGTATCATATTATGACAAATATTCTGGATACACCAAATTTTAAATAAATGAATGAATGTTTCTATTTTCCACAATCAACTAAGACTTATTTTTAAAGTTTTGAATGTTAAAAATTTAGAAAAACTGTACATTTTCCTAATCTTAGGCCAATTAATCTTGTGAAACCTGCGCGCTGATTGGCTTATTTTCTTTGAAACGTTCGATGGAAAATCTAAAATTATTCCTCTTTTTTATTGAATAGTGATATTCAAATTTTCATAAGTCAGTCAGTTTAAATAATTGAATTAGTTGATTGGAAATTAACTCTTTTTATTTAAAATATTAGTGTTTCAAAAACATTTTGTTAATCGAGATTTCCACAGCAGAAGCTTTATGTAAAATCAAAAATTCGTTATTTATTAGAGCATTTATTGAATGAAGTTACATAAAATATAATCATTTTAAGTTTAGACCATTTTAGCAGATCTGTGTCTTACTAAAGGTTCACAAATTAGCTGTGTGGCCCTGATTTGATTGGATTTCCTGTTCATATTAAACAAAACTTGCCTTAAAATAAAATTGATTTATTGGATTAATAATATAGAGAACGTAAAAAATCATAAAATAATTTTTGTTGAATTTATTTTTTAGAAAAAAACAATATTTCATATCTGTTTCATTTCCTACAGACACGTGCCGAAAATTATATTTTTGCGGATTTCATTACCAAAAAGATTTAATTTAGTTTTAATTTGAGCTTTAATAAATGTGATGGCAACACTTCGAAAAAATCTAATTTTCCCCCATGAATGCGAAACGTGCTCGTGCAGCTTAAATTTTATTTTTATTTTGTACGAAAAAAATTGTTGAAAAATATAGTTAAAATATTTATTTAAAAATTCTTAAAAATAGAAATTTAATTTTAAGGTTAAAACATTGGTATCATTTAAAAGATAAATTTTTGATCTTTAACTTTATGTAAAAATCTTTTTTGTGCCTTAATATTTTCGGAAGCTATAGGAGAAGCACGCCAAAATTTCGCTTAATTTTTAATAAATAAAATTCTAATTAAAAATTCGAAAAAATAACCCCCAGGTGCACATTCGCAGCCTCCAAGGTATACAGTTGCCAAATTTGGTATCTTTAGGTTGAATGGTCTGGCCTGTAGAGCTCAAACACACACACACACACACACACACACACACACACATTGAGTTTTATTATAGGTATAGATTATAGCATTTTTATTTCAGCATCTGTGCAGTTTCAGAAAATTTGTTTTATACAAATTTATTGCACTCAGAATGAGATTCAGGTATTGTTATTTAATATTATAGAATAGCTGTTGTTATCTTCCAGAAATTATAAGCGATATAATATATTTGTGGCGAATTTCGCCTATAAAGAAACTTGCAAAATGAAATAATTCTTTATAAAATTGTCAACCACATCGGATTTAACCCACTAGAATTCTAGTGAAATTTTGGCTTTTTCATGATAAACGTAAAATCTCTATATTAAATTCGAAAAAACAATCGCATCAATTATTGGAAAGGAATTAGATTTCAGTTTTTTTAAGTAAACTATGTATTGAATAACTGATCATAATGCAATATGAAAATTTATATTTACCTTTTATTTCTTTTCTATCTCTATTAGGCAGGAAATATGGATTCTTATTTTTATTAGTAATTATTTAATTTGCGAAATATTGTGATTTTTTTTAGTTTGAATGTTGCAATTTCATAATGTTTGATGAATTTTCTTAAAAAATAATTTATTTTTGAAAAGTTTGATTGCATTTTAAAACATAACATTTTTCCCTCTTCAGAATGTCATATTTCATAGATAAAAATATCAGATAATTACAGAAGCAAGAATGGGATCTTCTTTCAAAGGTAAAAACCCTGATTAAAGTGAAATAACTAGTTTTATACTTTTCCAAATAAAACATTTTACACCAGTTCCTTATTACAATTTCAGGATTTTGATTTATTTGCATGTATCTAGATTAAAAATTTCAAAATAATTATGATCCTACACATTACAGTAATTTTAATCATATCTAACATTCAATTATTTTATTAACTTATTTCCTTTACTTATCATAACACTTTGATTAATCTTTCTTCACAATCTGCGATAGTTATCTTGATGTGTTACTTCCTTTTGAAAGGTAAACATTACAAATATTCGCTCTCCTAAACTCCAAGCTTGTGCAGAAGCTCATATATCTTCTTTGTTCTAACTTCGACGTTACTCAATATTTTTGAAATGTTAAAACTTTAATTAATATATATCTTTGATTCATATATAGCTAAGAGAATAAATTTAGACATTTAGATTTAATGTACAGATTTTTGGAATACATCTTGAGATATTAAATAAGAATAGCAAAATGGTTTCATAGATTGGAATGAAAATATAACCGATAAGGAATAATTTAACAAGAATCAAATTTTAATCAGTAGCAAAACATAAGTAATAATTGATATAATATATGCATTCAAAATGTTAAATACTGGAAAAAAGGCTATACTTTAATAAAAGAAAAAAATACTTTTAGAACTTCATTTTTGCATGGGTATTACTCAATGTTACAATTAATATTTCTTTTTAATTACTGTTGAGTGAATATTAATTATGAATCATTTAATGAGAAAGATCATTCTTTAATGCATTTGTAAGAAAGCTTGATTTCAAATTAATAATGAAAAATAATATATTTGATCAGGATATAAATAAAGAGAAAATGCTGCTCCTTGAGTGCATTTTTAATTTAATTATTATAAGTGCATATTTCAATCTTATTTGCAGTGGAAAGTCTTTTATACATTCTCAATAAATTATCCATAAAATTAGCAGTTTAAGTAGACAGCATGGTCCCCTAGCAAATGACAAGGGATGGAGAGTTAGAAAATTATACTCATCATTATCATTAATTATAAAAGTAGTTCGTATTTTAGACATTTAATGAGACATTTATTTATTGTTTATATTTTAATAGCTTAAGTATTTTTTTCTTATTATTTAGCAGAAATGAAGGATTAATTTATTGTTATGCTAGAATTTTATTTTTTTGTTAAGGTATCCGGGAGTAATACCGCCATTCTTGTTTCGGTCTCAGAGAGTTATAAAACAGAAGATTCCTGTTATTTTCCCAATCTTGCTACTTATAGTTGCGCCATTGCGTGGAACAATATGATAGCTAATAATTTTGAAGGAAAAGCGTTTTCTAATGCCTTTGGATCTTATGGAAATTCAAGGATATACAGTATTTCACATTTTTCTCAATCAGTAACTGTATCAGTGCATTTTCCAAGTAAGTAAACATTTAAATAATAAAAATATAATTTATGGATTTATGCACTGATATATTCGTTTAATATTAAAAAATAATTATACTTTAATATTAAATTTAACAATTAAATTTTGTTGATATAATAATGAATATAAAATGATACACTTCGTGTCGTAATTATAGAGCAACTCAAAGAGGTATGGGGAGCTGGGAAGCTGCATATAAGACTGAAGAGCCTTATGTAGTACTCGACAGGACTCGATAGTTCCGATAACTTTTCGTAAGCAAAAGAGCTTCATACCTAGGAACAGCGATGGAAGCTGAAATTATGAGTTCGTAATCCATCAAGATATTCCAGATACACCGCTGATTGTAGTTGTGAAGTAGCTGTTGCTTGTATTACAAAATCTAGAATCTGCTTATGCAGATCATCTATGCATTTTGAAGATGTTCGCAGAAGGGTTTTTTTTCCCCTGTAAGAAATTATAAAAATATTACTTTTCAGCCACCAGGTGACAAAGTGAAAGCTGCGATAGGAAGATCGACCGCTACTTTGCGGGAAGGTGAGAAGTATTATTAAAAGATCTGAAAACGTTGCCAACTCTCATTCGAATGTGCAAGAATTGCATCTGCGTCTACTTTTCACATCTATTACAATATTACCGTAAATATATTTTTATCAAAAGGGCTTAAAGCACATTTTTCACCCATTGTCTACTCTGATGATGGAATTGAATAACATCGTTACATCGCTACGAGTGTTTAATCAAGCTGGTTGGAAGATGAACCTACTCCTTTTGCGACAGTTTAGAATTTATACTTTATAAATGAGAGCCAGAAAATGATAATCAATTTCTGTGTATCAGATATTTAATGTAGCATATATGATGTACAAAATTACAATTTAAAAATATTTTTATATTTCTGTACATAGATGAAGTGAAACATTCTAATTAATCATATTTTGTGATATTTAGAAAATTTCAGAAAATATGATTAATTAGGATAAATATAAATGAATTCTTTACAGAAAATATAAATTAATTCTTTATTATTTATAAATTAATTCACAAAATATAAATTAATTCTTTATATTGTTTAAAAAATATATTCTTAATATTCATGCCTAATATTCATATGCTAGTTTCTTGGTCATATATTTATATTCTATGTAATAACATTCTAAATAAATTATCAACTAAATAATAAATGGATTTTTTTCATAAAAAAGAATTGTGAATGCAGGGATTATTTTTGAAAAGTTGTTTAAACATTTTTCTAAAAAAATCCAAATTCTCCGAACGAATCTTGGAAAATTTTAAATGCATGAATAGCTAATGAGAAACATAGAGAAGTTATAGTAGTTTTAAATATATTTAGTTTCAGAACGGGTGTTACAGAAATATAAATGGAACTAAAATCAATACCCCACAGAATCTAACAACAAAACGATAGTTAATTTTACAAATATCTAAATATTTCTTTTTTCTAATTTTCAATTCAAAGGGAAATTTCTATTTGAAGTTCTATATTTTTTATATTTTACATGGTTTGATAAATTTTCTTAAGATACTTAATACCCCAATAAATATATCAGAAAACTGAACTCTTAAATCGGATAATTTAGAAGCTCTGTAATTAAAAAATTAGTTGCTACTTTTTTTTAATTCCAAAATTTATTGATATTAGAATCTACATGTATTGATCCATTAATATGTCTCTAGAATTGAAGTAAATAAATAGAGTAATTAATAAAATTTTATACGATAAATTACGTAAATAGATTAATTTTCATGAAAATAATCTGAAGAAAACACGTTTTTCCAGTACATATTAATATTTTATTTTTCAATAGTACATTTTAAGTAATCAATTATAAGATATCTCATTCCATATTTTAAACATTCATTATAAAGATTTTAAAAGAGAATTTAATTTTTTATGAAATTATCTCTGCAAACAAAAGAATAACTTTTATTTTATATTTCACACATCTTTTATTTTCTCATTTTGCTTAGTAAGGAATATTGATGTCTAGCAAATAATAGTGTTTATAACTATTAAAAGGCTTTAAAACTGTATTAAGAAAAAATGTCAATTTTAATATTTTTTATACAGATTCTTTTTATTGAGATCATAACGAACATTAATTACAAGTGATTTCTAGTATATATTTCATATAATTTAAAATAAATTGACATAAAAATAATGCAAGAACAATTTAATTTTTATTTGAAGCATCAAATTTCAAATTCAAGAAAATGTCATAGATGTATTCCATTGTAATTAATAAGAGATGATAGTGAATAAACAAAAAAAATACACAGTTCGTTCTAAAATAATTTTGATCATGCAATAAGCTTGCTTGAAAATTAATATAAAATTTCCAGTTTTAGCTCTTGAATTCTTTAGTTTTTAATTTATGTTACAGTTAGTGTTAACAGAAATGACTAAAGCAGCCGCTTTGTATTTTGCATTTAAGCGCATATTTCAAACTTATTATAATTTTTAAAAAGATTTTTGAAAAGGAAATGATTGAAATTATTTCTTTCTTATCGAATGAGGAACAAGTCAGTAAGAAAATTTAAAGGTATGATAACAAAATAGATATTCAAAATAGCAAAACGAATTTTTAACGAAATGTCGTTCCTTTTCTAAATTTGCATAGTTAAAAGTAGTTTAATTCCAGTAATATAACAATCAAAAGAAAATATTCGCTATTAATAAATAATATTCTGCTTCGAAAAATAATTATATTTAAGTGATAATTATATGTAATAAATAATTACATTTAAGTACAAGAATGGTTTTAAAATGTCCTTTAAGAAAGCATGATATTTTATGGAAATATACATAATTGTAAAATTTTAAATAATTTATCATGATTTCAAGTAATTTTTTTTATAATTAATGCATTTATCTGTCATTAGATATTGATGAAAATATAGGAGGCATGGACTATTTCTTACTTCCAAAATGAAATATCCTATGTTTAATTACTATTTTAGATTTATATCTCTCACAATTGAAAGTTATAGCATTTTTTCCATCAGTTATTCAAAGGACAAAAACCGATTGCGATTCTTCATAATTATAAGCTGTAAGGTCTTTTATTCTATTGTCAGTTCACGGAAATACTTACGATCGGATAAAATACCTTTCAGCTTATAATTATATAATTTTTGTAATGCGATTTCTCTACTTCAAAGTCAAATTACCCCAATATCATTCTTGAAGTTTCACTATCATTAAAGTTGTAAATATCAAGAAAGAGTTTCAATTACTTATAAATTTCTGATAAAATACGAATTTCGACATGAAAATTGTTACTTATAATTATCTTCTATAATTTCTTATTACTTATAAATATCTTCTATAATTTCTTATTACTTATAAATATCTTCTATAATTTCTTATTACTATTATTTCTTATTATAAATATCTTCTATAAAGCTAAAAAAAAATCAAAATTACAGGGATTTTAATAAAATAGGCAAACCCGTAGAGATAAACAATTACCTTTCTTTATTAATAAATCTTTTTTTAAAATATTTCTATGAAATAGTGTTTATGTTTATCACGTGCTTTCTATCTATAGCATATCTATGGTTTCAATTCTCTAATTTATACTCTTTCCTAGTAGATTCAATTATCTATTTGAAAATCGGGACTTTATTTTTAATGCAATGTAGCCATGTATGTTTAATTTGAAGTTCAAAAGATGTCTCTCATACGTCTAGGAATAAAATAATATAATCAGTTCTCATTTTAACTGAGCCGTACTGAGATTCATTCTCATTAAGTGAAAGTAAATCGAAACATGAACCATCTATTCTCTCATTCACTCAGAGGCGATACCTATTGATTGAAACTCTTGCTAAGCAAATATCTGTTATTGCCCTGAAAACTATTTTCTAGTGAGTAAACTATTCTATACAAATTCTTCAACCATTGAATGTATTCGTTGCAACTTGATTCAAAATATCAACAAGATTTTTGAAGGATATAAAGATCATAGTTTATTTCTGCTAGATTTTCATCAGATTTGTATGTTATAAAGTAAAATATTACATGGAGTATTATGATTTGTAGCCTCTTAAAGCTAATAAAGTGCCGAAACTGTAAGATCAAATCTCTACTAATAATAAAGGAGAATGTATATGTGAGTGTTGTGTTCTGAGAGCTCCTTAGTCCATTACAATTCCAAATTTGGCACATACATAATCTAAAAGGTAAGAATTTACACCTCATTTGAACTTTTCTTTTTAAATTGTAATTAAAAATTAAGCGCATTTATATATGACGTTTTTATGAAACAATTTTCGCTAACTATTGTTACACTATCATACAAATTTAACATTCTATTTTCAATAGTTTCAATATATTTAGTTTCTATAGATTCTTTTCATTGTGGTTTTAAAAGTTAAAACAATTTCTTTGTAGCTACTAATGTTTCATTCTTTCTTCCTGTTACTTTATTGACGATAAAAATATGAAGATTCAGCTCCTTTTTCATATTTAATGAGTTCTTGTTTAAAAAGTACTCAAATTCTAATGCTGTGATTACAATTAGAATTTCAGATAGCAATAATAAAATATTTTTAAGGTTTGTTCATATTTGATCATTTCTATAATATAATTGGATTAATAACGATGCTTTATTTCTGTCTCAGCTCGACATTTTGCTTTCGTACGCTTTTTTTATTGAATTAGATACATTTTTGTACACTACTTTTCTTATATATAGCTCAAATCCTATATAATATGCTATTCGATATATTCTAGATATCAGAGTTGGATGGCTTTTCATTCGATACTAATATTTTTAAATTATGCATGCAATTCTAATTAAAATGACATTTTAATTAGAATGTAAAAAAATGTATAACACAATGAATATAAACGTGTAAATATTCAAAAATGATAAGATTGATATAACTATGAAAACCAGAATTTTTTTAAATATTTTACTGAGCAAGCACTTAAAACTAAATAACTTATAAAAGATTTAACTGAAGGTATTCGTCAACAATAATCCATGCAAATCATCTGTTAGCCAAGTGGTGGTTAGTGTGTTTGATTAGTTTGCAGCATTTAGTAGTTATTCAGTACACTTTTGAGTTGATATTATTAAAAATGATTCAGAGAAAAGTATTAGTTTTATCTTCTTAAAAAATAATGCACCTTCTTAGCTGATGCTTTTATTAATCGCATGGTCGTATTACAAATAGAAAGGGGGAGATTAGCAATGATAAAATATAGAAACGTGTTTTTGAATTAAATGGATTGATGCCATGCGTCTCTTTGTCAAAAATGTTTGTTAGAGGGTACCTGGATGCTTTTATTTTTATTCTCAAATATTATCTTTTTAATTTAAATAAGGAATTAACTTTGGTAAAGGGAAATCCCTTTATTTATGATATAGACATTCTTGTTGCTTTTCTGTTTTATTCCAAAGACACTTTTCAAGAACAAAAAGATTTATTTATTAAGTATTTTTTTTTCTCAAAAGTGTTTTTCACAGATTTTATAATTTAAATTTAAAGGTACCAAAATATGATTCTTCCCAATAAGTTTAAATAAGATTTGAAAGAGCATTAGACCCTCAGTTTTCATTATATTAAATGGTAGATGTTTTCACACATTCACTAGAAATCTTAATGATTGTTGATATAGAACTAAACATTATAAAAAAGGTGGAATCACAAATGCAAACCTTGGCAAAAAATCTAAAAAAAAAACTACTAAATAGAATTATTAAGCATATTATGTGGGTCTAATGAAGAATTAGATAGCACCTTTTCTTGAAAACTTAAAATAAATTGATTTTTCACTAACTAAAATGATATTTAAATTTCAGAAAAATCAGTCGGATGTGCATTCACATTCTCAAAGTGTATTTGGACCAAATTTGACGCATTCTGATAAAAGTTCTCCTCAGTAGACCGACATCGTGCGCATACAAGAATTAATTTTTATTATTTATATTATTTCATACATAATATATAAAAATTTCATTTTTTTTCAGAAATTTAAAGCAAATATATCTTAAAAAACACTTGTGTATAAAAATAATAATTGCATTTTAAATTGATTTTGCTTTTGCTAAATACAAAATTTTAAAATTTCCTCTTCTCAAAAAATAATTTAATTAATTAATTAATTAATTTATAATATTTAGATTATATTTCAAACTATTGAACTTCTTGTGATATCTGGTTCTTGATTTCTTGATTAGCGCAATTAATTTAGAACATGCAGCCTTTGTATAGTAATTAATGCTGAAAAAGTTATTGAAATAAAATTTTCCTTCAATCGCCAATGAAAGGGGATACATCTGAAAGTGTATAATTAGAAACTGATTCCTTATTACGTAACTGTTGACAATTTTTCTTTCATTTAGAGATGGAAAACACTGAATGAATAGAAAATTATTAATTAACGCTGCATGAATTTATACTACAGTTAATTCAGTTTTAATTAACTAGCATTTTTTTTCTATTCCTATAATAATTAATATCTTAATTTGAAATAAAACAAGCAAATAATAGGAAATTAGAGATGATATAGTACGAAATTTGATAAAAAGCAACAATAATTTATGAAATTGATGTATTAAATACAGTAAATACAAGCATGAATATATATTTGTAAAATATGTGATCTATATTTGGTCTTTACTATTTAGTATATTTTTTTTAATATTTATTATGCGGTGTATAATAATATTTAATAAAGATTAATTTTTTAAATATATTATCTATAAGAAATGTAATCATAGTTTTATATCTTTTTCAATTTGTATTCAAAATTAATGGAGAATATTCTCTGTATACTTTTAACATAATAGAGAGAACATTCCAACAGTGAAGATTCTTGAGTTAAACTTGAAGTATTCAAACATTTCATAAGTATTTTAAACAAAAATATTTTATAAAATATGGGGAAAGCAAATTAAAGTATTTCTTTAAACAATTTTTTGCACAGTTAAATATGACCTAGTTAAAAATTTGAAATCTTCATATATGTTTGATTTTCAAAATTCAGCAGAACATTAATTATTCATTAAACCATGATTGTATACTCTCATTAGTGCAGCAGTCAGTCAATAAATCTATCCTATCACGATATACGCGTTTATGAGTAATATTAATTATTATGCATTAATCGATATCAGATTTAAACAGTATGTTATTTTCCATTGAATAAATTTTCTATTTTTAATTAATTTAAGAATCATTAAAATTTTATAAATTGCTTTCTTTTTCTCATGATTTTGAAGATTTTTTTTAACTAAAGGAAAATTGCTATTCTTTCTTATTAATTAATAATGTAAAAATTTTTTTTAATTTAAAACATAACTTAAGTCAAGTAATGAATGTGATTTACCTAATATTAGTATATCATAAATTCATCTTTCAAATGAACAAGGATTTCATTTGCGTAACACACTTTAATGAATTTCAACAATTTGATTCGTCATTAAGTGAAAATTATCATTGTCAGATGAATTCTGAGAGACAATTTGTCCAATAGTTAATCCATGTCTTTCACAGCTGCTCCCTTATTAATATTGGTCAATATTTAACATTTGTAATGCACGAAATCTGAGCCACTATATCTAGAAACTATTAGGTTTAATTAAGGAAATGGAAAAATTCGGAAATTTCAGTTACATTAAAACAACTGTCGAAACAGTATCATAAATTGTGAAGTCACTAATTATCATAGTAAAAAGCATGATTATTGAAATAAAATACGGAAATTGAAATATTTGCTATATAATGTTCTTAATGCTAATTAGCGAGAAATCACTATTGTTTGATGGAAAAAATAATCATTATAGTTAAAAAACACATCATTATAACTGCAATTAACTGTCAAATTGAATTTTAAAAATAAATATAATTCGGTTCCTAATTTGGATTAATCGAACAGAAAAGAAACGCTTGTTTTAAATCAGAAATATAATTTCAATAAAACATATAGAACCTGTTTAACGACTGTCTTCCTAATTATTATTTTACTGCTATTATATATTGTGAATCTCAGTGTGACTATTTTATAGTTTCTTAAACTGAGAATTTAAATTGAAATAATTATTGTAAAAATTATTGCATTATTTTTATTAGATTTGGGTACACATTTAAAAAAAATCAAAAGCAATATGAAGTTGGAGCTTCAATATAAATGTGCATTTCCAATTATAAATGTACTTTATCAGGGTTATTCAGAAATACTTCAGCAATTTGTTGGAAAAAGTACCTAACATCAGTTAATTATTTTAATCAAATTTTTAAGAAATAAATATAAATTGGTAAATAATATTTTAATTGAATATACAAGTCTTCTTTAACACAGTAAATTCTTCCTATTTATAAATTCCATCTCGATATCAACCATCTCAGCAGAATTTAACCTTTTAATTGAAATATTTTTCTATGTGACAATTACCGAAGTTTACTAATCAGAGCTGACTTGATCATATTTGGGAGAAAGCCATGTTATCAGAGGTGTATGATAATTACTATTCTTGTCATATGAAACTCTAGTCACAGACTGCCACTAGTGTTTCATATGATAAAGTTATTATTAAACTATATTATGCTAGGCTATATTATTACTATGTAAGATAAACTGAGAATAATAAAATTTATATTGACCTTGAATGATTAGACTTATTTTTAAATCTACAAAATTTTAACACTTTTATTACTAACTCAGTTTTAATCAATATTTACTACTCTCACAAAATAATAATAATAATAATAAAGAAAAAAATCATACATAATTATAAATTAAATGCAACAGAGAGATATAAATAGTACCGTAAAATAATTTTCATTTTGCAATTATATACAGTACAGTATTGTTATGACACAATTTTACATGTTTAATGTGATTTTTGATTGTTGCGAAAATCCAACAGAATCCACTGAACATGTTACGACTGAATTTTTTGCATTTGCTATTAGGATGACCTAGTTAGCAATCATATCGTTGCAGTTTGTAAACTTCTCACAAATTTCCGAAATGCAGTTTTCTGATTATTAACTATGTCATCTAGCTGCGAAAAATGCATATCCTTGCTGACATTAGGGCAGAATTGAACTAAATTTTCTCAATTATGATGACTTAATTATGCCAATCAGAAGCCCGTAATATTGTAAACATATCGCATTTTGCGATATTTAAAAATACAGGCTTTTGATTCACCAAATTTGTCCAACGTAATTACGAAAATGTATCTGAATCCCGCTCTAGAAAGTCATGGATTTACAAAATTTAGATTTGTTTTTTGTATTTATACGATAGATTAATAAAGAAGTTAACATAAAACTGACGGATTTTATACTATACTGATATTTGGTTTAAAAAATGTTCACTAAAAAAGGAAACATAAAATAAACATTCTATTCGATTTGGGGGCCCCCTTGGGGCAACTTCCCCCTAGGCCCCTGCCTTATTCAGGCTCTGTGACTCGCATTTTTTTGATTATATGTTTGATTGATTATACTGGCTGAGTTTAATTTCAATTAGACCACTTATGCATACATTGTTCTCATAACAAAGTATTTATAAGCATCTATTTGTGATGAATATAAATATATGTTAATGAAACAGTCTTTCATTATGATTAAATAGAATCCTCTCTCACTAAATAATAATACTAAAATTAAGAATGTCAAGGTGATCTATTTATGAATTCAATCACTGAATTCTTCTTATAAACAGTGAAAATTATTAACAAAATATTTCATCAAATCATAATTGGACATGTTCCGCTATATGAATAGGAGTATTAACATTTCGGAAAATTTCATCTCCTACAGAAAACAAATTTTGCATCATAGGATGGATATGACCAGACAAAACTTCTCTATACTTCTCGCTAGTGATCCTTATTGTATATCCTTTGAAGAAATTTACTCCGGATGTAATACAATTCTGCCAGTCGTTTTTCGAATCTTCAAAACATGCGTTAAATTTATTTTTCTGAAATCCCGTTAGGGTCAAAAGAAAGTTTTTTCTATGAATTGGTGAATTGAAAACGGTGATACAAAGAGGAAAGATTAACCGAGAAAATAAGAAAAAAAGTGACTTCTTAGCAAATTAATAAGAAGCTTTTTTTGTCAAAGTGTCTTTTTTACGAATAATAATGATACTGTGAAAAAACGTTTTATCTTATCATAAATCCCCATGAATTAATACTCCACGGATTTTGTTGTGTTCAACTCTTTCACATAGAAACTTGATCAACTGTGCCTTTAATCATTAATTGGCTATCACTACGAAAAAAATTCTTTAATCTGATAAATATGCTTATGTTTCGATGAAGTAGCTGATCCACCAGAGCATTATTCATCTCTCTCTCTTTATATATATATATATATATAATTTTACTCAAGCTATCTGCCACAAAAACTACGTCGGCAAATATTAATGCATATTTTTTATTCAATTGTTCAATTATACTCTATATTTTAGAAAGTTTTCAAAGTAAAGCATTGTATCTCATTAAAAACTATTTTCTATTAACTATTAGCGTCTGAAAATAGTTTTATTGACTATATATTAACTATTAGCGTATAAAACTATTTAGCGTCTGAAAAATATATTTTCAGACGCTAAAGCTGAAATTAATTTCCGACAGTTGTTAGATGATTTTAGAAATCGTAAATAAATTTGATATATGTTTGCATACTATATATATTATATATTATTATAAATAGATCGTTCTGGATGCATTTTAATTACAGTAGTTTTATGACTATTAACAACAGTTTATAATGAGTACATCCTGCTTTATTTCAATACTGAATTTATTACTTTAAAAGTAATAACTACACAGATAATTTACTAACAGCAATCAACGTCTGTTTTTATGAAGTCCGGAATGTAATTAAAATATGCAATTGGCTTGATAAATATATTTACGAAATTTTATTCTTCTGTCCATTCGCTTTTGAATTACGTTTTCTAAGTAATTTTTTTAATTTAAATATGGAAGCATCGGTAGACAAGCTTATACTCCCTGCAATCGATCCCAGATTTGTAGAGTATATAAGTGTGAGAAGAAATTGCATACATAATTTTATTTTTCTATGTTATAATGATAGGGAACTGATTTTTTTTTATCTACAGGTATATTTACAAAAAAAATCTAACACAGCATTGTCTATAGCTTCAAGATTTATTAAAATCTTAAGCTGGTAATTTTGTTGATGATGACAATTTTTTTCTTTCTTTTTTTATAACACTATTGTGGAAAGTAAAAAGCAAAATCGAAAATATTTTGTTTGTTTCTACTTTATTTATTGATTCATTTAAAATGGAATTTAATGTACAAATATGTTCATTTTTAAAAATAATAGTTACAATTTTATAAACTGTTATTTATATTTTTTCACATCAGCTTCAAATTTATTATAATATTGCTATTGATTATGTATGCATAAAAACTATACATTGTTTCTTTCATTTGATATAATAAAATATGTATTCAAATTAAGGAATTCCCATGTATTAACACAAAATCTGTTTCATTAGTTTTCTGCTTAGATGAATAATGAAATAGGATAAGCACTTTCCATCAATTACTGTTTTTGAATGTCTTCACGACATTTTAAATAATTCTGATATATGTTAAAATCGAACCTGTTGATCGGCCTGTTAGCTCTTTACTGAAGGTAATGGGTTGTAAAGGAGCAAAGTAGCAATTCATCGATTTGGCGACATATGGCGATCGTAGTTTGGCGGGGAAGCCCTAACTTTCCTCACTGCACTCTTTAAATTCCTCCCAGATGCGAAAGATCTGCTTCGAGAAGAAGTCGCATAATTCTCCAACGTGAAACAACCGAAAAAAGTTCCCAAAGTATTTACAAAGTTTCTCTGAAAGAAATGCACATGCATTGCGCCATGTGGATGCATTTGATCATTATGGTGGTGACATTGAGAGGTAAGTCAAGGTTCTAATTCAGTTATTTTTGGAAGTATATGGACAAAACTTTCAGTTTGCTCCACGTGATTCGGAACAAACTTTTTGTATGTGAGATTCTTTACAAAACTCTCAGAAGAGCTTAGTTTATAGATACCAAATTATAATGATTTTGTTTTAATTTCTGGTAATGAATATCTAGCAAAAATTGTTGATGTAGTAGTATATTTGTTCTTAAGTAAAATACAATTTTGAGTTTTGCAACGCTCGACTACTTACAATTATTTACTAATCTATTGAAACTAAGATTATCCCGTTTATTCAGCTAATATAGTTTTTTAATATACTAAAGTAATTTCCTTTCATTTAATATTACGCACATTAAAAATTGTTTTCAATTAAAATGATAAATTTGTTGAATGTTTCTTTGAATGTTTTCGTAAGCATGTTATCAGATGCTGAATACTTCATCTTGAGAAATATGTTATGCGCATAAATTAAAAATAATGCTCTTATTGTATAATTTTCTTTATTTTTTTAAAATTTTTCCTTCTTTTCTATTTTAATTATGAAGTTCGAGGATATTTAAAAATAATTCCGAAATCAGGCACATATTGAATGTTGAATGTTGTTGAATTTTCTCTTGCTTGAATTGGAAATGTAATTGAAACAATATTATTTGAAATTATTTTGAGAAAAATCAAATTTATTATTCTTGTGAAACTTTCTAGATACAACAATTATTTTCAAGCTCGATAAAATATAAAAGAAAAGAAAAATATAAAAAAATAATCTCAAGTATGAGTTATGTATTATTGAAATAAGTAAATAAAGTAATTTTTTATATGATTTCATAAATATCAGAATTTAAATTCCACAATTAAAATAATTAGAAATTAAACAATTAGAATTACAATTAAAATAATTGAAATTTAATTTAATAATTTTTTGGATCAAATGAGTTTTATAGAGGAATTACTGTTAAATTAAATGGATTCAAATTTTTATCAAGTGCCTTAAAAATTTAATTACTAATCCTTAATTTTCAAAATATATTTTTTATTATAATATTGATTTAAAATTGCAAAATACTTAAAATCTCTCAAAAATAAACATGACAAACTATATAACATATTTTGGGCCTTTAATTGTAAAAATAATTGAACGCAATAATAATAATAAAAGCAGATTAGAATTGTAAATTAGAAAAAAAATATTGACGATGCACAATCCATAGGAAAGATTTATTAAATATATAAAATTGTTAAATCACCCAAATGTTAATACCCTGAAAATTTTAATTACTCATTCAAATCTCAAGTCTTAGTAACTTATTGATATAAGCTGGAATTAAATCTTTTACAAATTTTATAAGTTGACATAAAAATTATGCGTAATCAAAAAACATCTCAAGCATTCTATGAATTCTTATTTTAGTCAGTGAAATAAGAACTTCAGAAAATAGATTATGTTATTCAATAAGATATTATTAAAAGTTTATAGGGTTAAAGCAATTTAGCGATATTTGTAAAAAAAATTGACTGAATTATCCATGACAATGAATAGAGAGCATTGGTTTCTTCATAAATAGATTTAAATGAAATAATTGCATTTTCATATTCGGAAAAAAATTGCATTTAACAAATCATTTTTCCGTCATTTCTTTGAATTACCATATTTTATTGAATTACCATATTCTTCATTGAAATACCATTTAAAAAAATTTTGTAATTGATTTAAAACAATTGTATTTACTCTTGCATAATACTCACCGTTGAAAATATAAAATTTTTACTAATAATAGTCAAAGCTATTTCCAAAATATATTTATTTTTATCAGAACGTTTTTTATTATAAATATTAGAGTAATAAATAAAAATCCACAATATTTATAACAAAGGTATAAATATCATGCTCAAAATAAAATGTTTCCCTTTTTTCTTCTTAATTTTTGATTTCATCTACGTTTCAGTTACCATTTCTTTCATATCAAAGATAATGAAAGAATTTGAACCCAAATCGTTTGACATAATTGCGATTCAACGATATTTTTGAGAAAAAACACGGTGGAAGCTTAATAAAATATTAATATCTTCAAGGAATAATAAAGACTCTAATATTAACTAAAATATGAATTAAAAATGGAAGTAACACTGAATAACAGAGTTTCCTAAAAATCATAAAAGATTAATTTGAAAAATTAAAAAAGTTCATTAAAAAAATATAGTTTTTTCTTTGAGAACATCATTAGCTTTTTAACTGAATGTTGCTATAGATGCGGGGGTTCATAGGCGCGAGATCTTATTTTATAAAATTACACTGTTGAATTTTTCAAAAGTACATTTGGTAAGAATTTCAATCATTTTGTTACAATTTTGAAGTTTTAAGGGCGTGGAGCTATCACCGATTGCGATCGCCTTTGGGATCAAAATTGAGAAGATATATGGTCTTGCAGTTTAGTAAACTTCTACATAGTGTTTTACTTTTATAGACTATTAATTCTATTCAATAAATCTAGAATGTAGTTTTGGTTTGCTGTTTTTTTTATTTAAGAAGGTAAGACTAGTAAATTCTACTCATCAATGATTATTCAATAAAGTATTATTTCAAATTGAGATAAATAGCAATTTAAACGCATTAGTAAGAATTTTTACTCTCATCAAAAGTTAATACATTTTTTATCTCTTCCCAAACAGATATCGCGTTTCTTATAAATAATAGCGGGTTTACAGCAATCATAAACTAATTTCAGGGTGGATTACGCTACCATTGTAGCAAAACGTGATGAATAAAGAGTGTCTTTTAATCTAGAAGTAAAATTATTTTAGTAACAGAGTTTTTATATTTTTGGGACGTGAGATCCTGTATCACATTCTTTTCCAGAATCGTCCCCTCATACTCATAATCAATTGTTGAATTTAATCTCAATTGTCCCCTCATCAATATTTTTTACCATATATATTAGGAAGATAATGCTAATTTATATATTGATTTTATTTTATGATCACATATATGATGGTAATGTCTGATAACTCGTTAATATAAAGATTTTAAATTTCTCATCTTGTAATAATACCCATTTCATCGGCCAATTTGAATTGCTCACTAAGTAAAGAAAATCATAACATGGAATGAAAATTTGAGTTTTCCTACATTCAAATTTTACTATATTATCTTAAATTTTAAAATATTGTGCTCTCATTTGATTTATTAATAAATATACTTTAAATAATTTCTAAGGTACTAACACATCATAACAAATAAGGTTCTTAAATTCGAAAAATCTAAAATCCGATCCAATCATGTTCTAAATCATTGAAATAATTTATTAGTTTACTGCTAACTAGTCGCCTTTGGTGACTAACTGAAACGCAAGCAGTAATTGGCGCTAAAAAAAACTTTATCTGAATGGATTGTTCAACAAAATATTTTTAAGCTTCAAATTCTGATAGTAGTAGAAAAATTTAGACACCTCTCAATATTCTGTCCATTGTACTATGCATTTGCCTACTTTTTGTCGGTTTCTCCGAATTCTGAAGTGCAATTTCAATTAGAAGTTATTAAACTCTATCAAATACAAAAAATCACTTAAGCTGAAACCAAACATATTTGGTTTTAGCTTAAAGTTCCTTCTGCATTCATATAAAAATTGAAGGCATTTGTTTCTGAATTCATATTTTTATATGAATCAGACAAAATATTCATTCAGTAGTGAAGACTATTATGTAATACGTTATAAAAATACCTCTGATTCATCAAAATATCCAGTTTTATATTTTACTTTTTACAAAATGTACATAATAATATTTAATATTTTTCAGTCAATAATTGTACTTTTGTAATAAAATTTGAAATTTAAATTTTGAGCAACCTTTTGTTTCCTGTCATCCAGTAAAAAATTCTTGCCAATAGATTAAATAAATAAAGAAGAAAAGAAAACGTTTCAATATTCTATGATACAATCTGACTGAGTTATGAAGTTTTAAAATCATTAGATCAACAATAGTTTCAACGATCAATAATTGTATCAATCAGCATTGGTGGTATTCAGGGAGCTGACTGACTTTCCTCGAATCGGCCAATGAAGCTATCTAAAATCGAGCGTTAATATAAAATAGATATATTTAAATTTTCGTAACTCACTCAATCACAAAAGAATATAAGAACTTATTCGTAAAATATTAAAATTTGTGGTTCATAAAAGCATTCATAAAATTAATCTTCATAAAATAAAACTCTTTATTTCATTTAAACAAATTGTCATGTTGAATTTCTATAGTTTATACGAACGGTTAAAGATTAGCTGCTGGGGTCCAATTTAATTAGAAATTCTATATGTATAAACAAAGTCTGTATTAAATAATCCAGAACTATTAAATCTATAATATCGTTATTTGAAAGGACATAGATAAATTTATCTTGAACTTATTTTTCTAGAAAAAATATATATTTTTAAATATTTATTTCATATAAAGTAGACAAGTGGTAAAGATATGTCTTCTTGCTTTTGCTTATAATGAGCGTTATATAATCTTGTAATATGAGCTTCTGTTAACCTAACAATAATACGTTGATAAAAGAAAAGCTTTCTCGTGCATGCGAAGCGTTCTGATAAAAGTTATTTTTTTCTCAAAAAAATTTATAATATATTGTTGAAAAATATGTCTAATTTTTTGAAAAAAAATAATATCATTAACAACATTTTTCTTTAATTTTGAAAAGATTCAAAAATTAGTTTTGTGTTGAAATTTTTACTGAAGTTACTCAAGAAAATTGTTAATATTTACAGAAAAAACCCAGCATAACTTTCGCTTAGTTTTTAGTTTATTATAATTCCAATTAAAATTTTGAGAAAATTACTCTGAGATGCAAAATCTAACTTTTCAAAATATATATGTGGCAAGTTTTGAAACTGTAAATCAAATAAATTAATCTATAGAGCGTCAATATATGGACCTTCAACTTTATTAGAAGTAGAGATAGAGCTTATTTGGTTCTTTGTCACTCTGTGTGTAAGCATGCGTGTGCGTGTGTGCACGTGCGTACAGCATAATAAACGGTTGCTGAAACTTTTCGTTCATTAGTTTTATGAACAAACAATTTTGCATTTAAGGCATGATTTCACCGGAAATACGGGTTCTCCACTTGTTCCTCTATTCCAAGATTCTATTATTTACAGAGTTGTGGAATTCAAGGCGCAAGTCAAGTATATTCTTGGTTCAAGTATACTTGTATACTTGAACATTTAATTAAAATTCATAATTACGAAGTCCCTCAGCGAATACTTTTAAAACTGAAATTGATGTAATTAAACAGTATAATACTTTTGTTTATATAATAAATGATTCAAAAATAATGGAAACTAATAAAATAAAATTTAATGTTCCATCTGCTCTGTGTCCCTGCTATTTAGAGCGTTCATCGGAATGAAATATATTTTGACGCTTTTGGTAACTTTTTAGCTTTGGTACATTTCGATGAAAGTGGATGAAAATCTTCAACAATCGCCTACAGTACTATTTCAGTTGATCTCGATTTAACGAAGTTTTCTTCAGTTTCTTAAGATTAAAAATGAATTTCATCTTAATGTATGGCAACTCACAAGAAAAAATAAGATTATTTTATTGCATTAAAAATTCTTCATTTCACATTTAAAATAATGGACATTTCTTACACTTTTTTTTAAGTAATGAAACCTAGAATTTTTTTTTTGAGAATGTTAGATTTTTCAAATAAAAAGATTAGAAAAATTCAGTTAAATAATATAATTAAAGTTTCTAGTTTATGTAAAATATTATATTGACATTTTGCGTTGCTCCTTGAGTAGTATTAGGTTTAATATTTTGTTCTTCTAATTTTTTTTTCTATATTTCTACTAGAATTAAATTGGATACAAATCAATACAAAACAAAATAATCTTGAACAATACAAAATCTGAAAAAAATTAATCTGAAGAACGGGAAATTATTCAATATGTTCCAATTTCAATCTTTAAATTTAAAGTGATGAATCTCAATTCAAACTTTATTAATATGAAATATGTTTAAGACAACGATCAGATGAAATTCGAAAGAACTCCTCTGAAAAGTTTGTAATTATTAATTGTTTCAATCTCTCCGTTTTCAGATCTACATCTTTGAAACATTGAAATGTTTTTATAAGTGGAACAATCTATTTCGGGGTGTTTAAAATAACTAATGGAATTGAAATTTAGCACATATATGCTTTGAAGTATAGGAATGGCTGTCTCAAAGCGATTATTTTTGAAGCTTTTCTCTTGATTTTCAAATTTCACTTTTCGAAAAATTTCAAAATTACTATTTCTTAAAATTAATTTTTACATAATTTTAAAATTTGTAAAATTATCTTTTTATCATTTTATTGTAGTTGTTATAAAGATGTTTTCTAAATGTTTGCACATTTTTAAAAATATTTTTTGTGTCATTTTCAGCAACAAGTTTCATTTTCCCAATAGAATTTAAACTATTATCACTGTTCCACCAAATATTTAATTGTATGATTTTTATTGTTCAGATCTGACTAAGAATGTTTGTTTATTCACAATATATAGTAGGAATCAGCAAGAGAAATTATAATACAGTAAAAAGACAACGTGGAATTTGAAATAGATGCTTAGACTTTTAAGCTGTTAAAAGCACAGAGATTTCAAGAATTTCGGCTGTGTTAGAAAGGTTTATGTACGTAATAAACAGAACAAGTGAAAAGCTATTACATTAAAATGGATTTAATGGTTGCTATAATTCAATGTTTAAAATTATTTTATGACGGCAATTATGATCATTAAATTATTCTTAAGAGATATAACTAATTTCAAATTCAATTAATATTAACGGTGAAACATTTTGTCCCTAAAGACAGCCTTTGAATAATTATTATAAAATGAATGTGAAAATTGAACAAGGTAAAAGAAAACTCGACTGGATAAAATGCTCTAATCATATCTCAATTATTGTAAAAAAAATCAACATGAAATCTTTTTATTATGAATTTTTAAATAGAATTACACTGCATATAATAAGGATAATTTGTCTTGCATCATATGAATATGTGTAATAATAAGTATATCTGTACTTATAATAAAGCTCAATGTGTGTGTGTGTGTTGGCGCTCTACAGGTCAGACCATTCAACCTACAGCTACCAAATTTGGCACGTGTATACCTTGGAGGCCGGGAATGTGCACCAGGGGGTTATTTTTTCGAATTCTTAATTATAATATTATTTATTTAAAAACTAAGCGAAATTTTGGGGTTTCTGCTATAACTTACGAAAATATTATCGCACAAAAAATATTTTTACATCAAGTTAAAGATCAAAATTTTATCTTTTAAATGATACCGATGTTTTAAACTTAAAATTAAATTTTTATTTTTATGAATATTTAAATAAATATTTTTACTATATTTTTCAACAATTTTTTTCGTACAAAATAAAAATAAAATTTAAACTGAACGATCACGTTTCGCATTCATGGGAAAAATTAGCTTTTTTCAAAGTGTTGCCATCATATTGATTAAAGCTCCAACTAAAAATAAATTAAATCTTTTTGGAAATCTGCAAAAATATAATTTTCGGCACGTGTCTGTAGGAAATGAAACAAATATGAAAGATTATTTTTTCCAAAAAATAAATTCAAGAAAAATTATTTTATGATCTTTTACGCTCTCTATATTATTAATCCAATAAATAAGTTTTATTTTAAGGCAAGTTTTGTTTAATATGAACAGGATATCCATTCAAATCAGGGCCACACACCTAATTTCTAAACCTTTAGTAAGACACAGATCTGCTAAAATGGTCTAAATGGAAAATGATTATACTTTATGTAACTTGTTTCAATAAATGCTCTAATAAATTACGAATTTTGATTTTACATAAAGCTTCTGCTGTGGGAATCATGATTAACAAAATGTTCTTGAAACACTAATATTTTAAATAAAAAGAGTAAATTTCCAATCAACAAAATCAATCACCTAAACTGGCTGATTTATGAAAATTTGAATATCACTATTCAATAAAAAAAGGATAATTTTAGATTTTCCATCGATCGTTTCAAAGAAAATACGCCAATCACCCGCAGATCTCTCAAAATTAATTGGCCTAAGATTATGAAAATGTTGCATTTTTCTAAATTTTTAACATTCAAAACTTCATAAATAAGTCTTAGTTGATCGTGGAAAATAGAAACATTCATTCATTTATTTAAAATTTGGTGTGTCCAGAATATTTCTCAGAATATGATACCTTACTGCATTAAATTTAGACTTCATAATTTTTGAAATGTATTTATAGGCCGGTATAAAATATTGATTTCTTTTCAATCCTTTTGAAAACAAAACTAAAATCTGAATTTTATACTGTATCTGAGAAATTTTTGTTGAATTATTCTTTGAGATAATAAATAAATTATGAAAAATATTTTGTAGTTCACATCAGACTTATATACCGAGCGATTCTGTTAGCAATACTCATATTCAATAATAATAATAACAAATAAATAACAATAAATAAAATAAAACGCTTGGTTTTATTAAAAATATATTTATATTCATTGCAATTTCATCATTTCCACTTTAAATTAAAGTTGAAGATTTACCGGAAATGACAACAAATTAGCAATATATATATAGAGAATTGAACGAAACGATCTAAACAACAGTATATGTTTGGTATAACTATCAAAATTTCAAGATTAAAATTGTTTTGTTTGAGAATCTATTAAGAAACCAGTTACTTAAAATATTTAATTGAAAATTGTAGCAAGTGGTAATACTGGCGAACCGACTGGTCGTCAAAGGCGGCTAGTAAAGGAATAAAATTAAATTCATCTATAATTAACTGATATATCCAGCATGTTTTGTATTTAAAATACTTATTTTGACTAATATTTATTATGGAAAAACTACTTTTTCATTAAATATTATAATATAAAAAATCCTTTTTATCGTTTAGAGAATTTTTAATTGAAATTAGAATATCAATTGGTTTTGCAATTTAAGTACAGATAATTAATTTTATATATAAGTTTATTAATATTTTTAATATTATTATTATCATTTTTGTTTACAAATGCTAACGTATAAGAAATTTTCTGAAGAACAGTTAGAGGAAATTAATAGAAAAATTAATTTTTCATGAATAAAACCTGAAAATAAAATATAATCAATAGTTGATTCTGATATAAATTTTTAATCCTCTGGTCTTAAAATATTTATTTAAAATATTTTGCTAATGATTTCTGAAAAAAAAAAAAAAAAGGATCTTCACATGCCATCTTGTTCTTCAACAATAAAAAAATATATCTTATTTTTCACGAAGTATCTACTTTCTTTGCATTCGTTTGTATTTGAGTGGCGGACTTGTTTTCTTTTAGATATCATTAGGTCACTATTTCGAGCTTTTCAAGGACTCAAAGTACTTCACTTATCACAAATACAATATCCCTCAATTACTATTTCGTAGAATATATAAGGAAATGTGAAAAGATATTTTAGCAAACTTAATTATTTGGATCTCATTAAATCAATTTATTATTCTTTTATAACTAATGAAAAATGCGGATAAATTATTCTAAAATGCAACACCGAAAAAAAATACCAACTTGCCTTTATTTCAAAAACCTTTGCAACTATTTAGTTATTTGTTAAAGTTTGAAAAATCAGTAAAATTTTAAGATAATATTATTCAAAAATGAATTTTGGTATCATTAAAAAGGTTCTTGCAATTGTTTCAAACGATGTTTTCATTGGTTTTCTAATGCCTTCCATTGCGATGTTTTGACATGGCCTCTCATAACTAAGAATAGCTGTTTTCATTGAAAAAGTTATTAAATGCGCTCACAAGAGCACTGATTTTTTAAATTTTGTTTGTGTTTAAGTAATTTTGCTAAACTTGATCCTAAATATCATGTAATCACTATTGAAACCAGTAAACGCATCGCGAATAAAAGCATTGTCAAAAATCTGAATTAAAATAAACAAAAAAATTTAAACTGTAGAGTAGTTCAAAATGCATAAATATAAAATTTCTGTTAATTTCAAATTCATAGAATACTTTTCAGTTTTTGTAATTTAACTTGAAAATTCAGCATTATTATTGTTCTAAAAACATATGTCCACATTTTGATAAAAATCTGCCCAGTTATTTTGTTCAACATACAGTTATTCCCGTATGTTAGACATGCATATATTTGTTTATATTACGTTGATTATTTCTATAAATAATATTCTAGCATAACAAGGTTTTCATAAATGGATATTTAAAGAATGTTCTTCATTTTAAACACGTTGTAAGTTTGCTTATTGTATTTTAAAAAGCATGTATGGGACAATGTTTTTCAATCAAAATTTGTGTATAGACTTAAGAAATGTTTTAAGCTTAATGATATTAAAGGGAAAAGGATATATAACAAAAAAATTATGTTGAAATAATATTAGATGAAAAAAATACAAATATTTATATAGGTTAGGAGAAATAAATTCTTACACTACGTTTTCATAAGAAATTTAAAATTTTCTTTTTGTAAATATAGACAGCTTACTAAATGCTTTCTGAATATTTCTATTCGTTTCAGTAGTTGATAATATAAATTGTAAAAATTTAATTCTTTCTCCATTAATGAAACTGAAATTCAAGAAAATAAATTATTTGGTGATGTCAAATTTATCAACATAAGATTTGAGACATTGCTTAAAGAAAAAAAAGGCATTTAATTATGCTGTATTTATAAGATAATAGCTTTACTTTTTCTTTTAATATTGTAGCATATTGTATAAATATTTTAGATTATTTAAGAAAATAGTTATTGTTAATTTTTAAGTTAAATAACATAACAAAAGCGATGGGAAATAAAATTTATAAAGTGTATAATAACTATAAAATCAATGAAAAATTTTATAGCAAATTAATTCTGTTTTCCTATTTAATCAGACGAAGCGTTTTTATTGAATTTTCTTCTGAATTGAATTGTTCAGAATTCGTTAAATTCATTCCAAAATAATTATTGTTTAACAGCTTGTGTTATCTTAGGCAAAAATGAGCGGAAAATGTCTGTAGAGATTTCTAAATTAATAATTGTATATGCATTTTCAATTATGAAAGATTTTAATTTAAATTAATCCGAAGAATTTTGTTTGCTTTGTTATATAATTATATTTAATCCCACTTAATTCTAAATAAATATTTATTTCATCTGAGAGCTAATATTTATGCTAATGTCTAGAAATCCCGGATATTAAAAGTTTACAGGAAATGAAGATTCTAAAAGGTTATGATGTTAAAAAATTATTAAATTGACTCTAACAATAATTATTATTTATTTTCCATTGACAGTTAGATTAGGTAATTACACTTATAATACAGAGTGTTATTTTTATAATTAATTTTATTAAACTTCACAATACATGATTTTATGGGAAAACAATTTCTTACATTTTAAAACCTTAAAATATATCAAATAATAAAAAAAATCATAATAGAAAATTCTATATTTAAAAAATAAATCACAATTAAAAAAAAATTAGTTTTTGGGAAAATTATATATGTTTTTTTATGAAAAATGTTACAAGATTTTTTTTTAATATCAGATGAAAATTACTGGTGTTATTATATTTAAAACACGAATGGGAAAAATATAGAATCGAATGATATAATTTCAATAAAAAAGAAGAGAAAAAAAAGAGTTGAATATTTTCTACTTTTGTTTTCTTTATTTCATCTAAGAGACGACTCTTTTTTAAATTATTTTTCTTTCTTATTCTTTTCTATGAAAGAATTAAATAAAAGAAAAATCTTTGAGGCCAGTTTTTGGATGCATTTTAAGCTTTTTGTAACAGTCACTGTATCACCGAGATTTTTTTTCCTTTGCAAAAACAACAAAAGATTTCACAATAAGTAAACAGAAAAAAAAATATGATTAAAGAAAGAATAAATGACATCGAATATTTGAAAGTATGTGTTTAAAAGTAAATGGAAAATTAATCATTATTCATAATAATAGATTTAATGAAGAGTATGCGAAAGCTCTAAGTTTAATAATTATTCACTTAACTTTGAAAAGAAACTGTATGTGCTTTACTGGATTTTGTATAACACATGAGAATTGTGGGTTTTAGACTAATATCAGCCCGAAAAGAACAATAATGATATGATTCCGATACTATTTAACATCTTCTTTTGGCCGAATGTCACACTATCAAATATTGACATGACGTCTATTTTAGGAAATAAATTTGATTCAATATAGCCCTAAACAATTGATCAAGATTTGAGCATTCCAAATTTTCACCTTTGTAACAATAAAAGGAAGATGAATTAACTGTGTTATGTTATCTAAAAATGTAAGTGGATTATTTTAATTTTATTATTTTTTAATAAATAATGAGAATATCTCATTCAAACTTAAAAGGAATTTAAAATCGTTTAAAGCAAAAAAAATTTTTAGCGTACTTTTAAATTCATAATATTCAGTTCAGTCAGATGACAGATTCAATGTATTTTTAAAATATTCTTGTTAAATAAAATATCCAAATTTGAGGATTGATAAGACATTTCTAGTGAATTTATTTAATCATTATTTGGTAAAATAATGTATTAACCCTTAAAAAAAAAGGAGCATTTGAAATTCACAAGAAAACCAATTTTATTTTTCAAGTGGTTTTCGGTAAATATCTTTGAATTACAGAAAAAAAAAGACTTTGTGAATACTCTTTTTAAAAGAATCAATGATGTTTCTTTGTCAAACTTATTTGAATGCTGTAGATTTATATTTTTCATGGGAATTCAATTTACTTATCCCTACTCGTATATATAGTGTATTTATAAATGTTGAATGCAAGTACTTCTTTTTTTCTTTGTTAAAAGCAATATCTCAGTTTATTATAATTGGATTAAAGAAACGGAACAAAAAATAAAAACAGAATCAGTAATATTATTGAATACACATTTCATGAATAACTTAATTTGTCACGGAACATTTTATTCTATCATGAGGATATTCCAAGTACAAAGAATTTTTTATAGAAAAGCAATTTAGAAAATAAATGATTTGGTAAAAAATTTAGAAGTAGAAAAATATAAATTCTCTACAATAATAATATATGTTATTTACAGAAGCAGTTTGAAGACCAAAAGTCGTTTCTTCGGAAATTCTATTTTCTCTACTACGCTAAAACCATTTCATTTAAGTTGGTAAACTATCAGTTCTATCATCATTATTATAGCACTTGCAAAAAAAAAAATCTATCTCTATCTCTCGATATATACATATCTTAATCACCGTATAATATTTGAAATTTCTTTTGGCTTATAATAATAAGATCCTATCATAAAACCAACGAACATAATACGACTAACTTTGGGGTACTAAGATATGGCATTAAATTTTTATAATCCGAAAAATGCAGGGTGGTTATCTTTAACTGCAGAGTTTTATGGTATCTTAAAACCGATTCCATTTTTTTTTTTGCATCTTATTTAGTTACTTACATACTGTTTTTTTATTGGATATGCAGAAGAGTAAATTGCTATCTATGGAACAGAACCTAAAAGCTGTAATAGAAATTTTGACATTGTATATGTGTGTATAAGAAGATAATTAAGTTATGCATACAATGATTAGAAATGTACTGCTAAATATAGCTTAAGAATATAGCTTTATTTGAAAGAGACAAATTTGGTTTTTTTAGGATATGAAGATTTATTCAGTATATCCGAACATACATCTTTAATTTAAATGCGTTTTTTCACTATTTTAAAATAATAATTTAAATATTGTAAAAATTTATGACGGCATTTTAATCACAGAAAGGATATGTGCCAAAACTGTATTAGTATTCTGATGTGATTAGTAGATAATTTTAAGCAATTAGATAACCTCCATTAGCTGTTAGGATTTCCTGTTGTTTCTGCAAAGAGGGTCATAAATGTACTACTTTAAACCTACTAAGTTGTATGAACACCGGATAGTAAGAAGTAATATTTCTCATGAATGTAATATCATTTATGTTTAGAAATAAATATAAATTTTAGATCTCTGAAGGTTTCTTGGTACCATGGTTGGTGTCTAATGTTAAAAGACTTTTTATACCACCTTTAACTAAATCTAACTAGACTTCTCTAAAGTGCACACATTTGTAAAAGGATTCTTGTTGAAATATTATTGAACCAATAATTCATGCCTTTTAGATGGAGCGTTTAAGGGCATTATTTAGAAAGACGGAATGTCATAGTGTCTAAGACGCTCTTATGATTTATTATATCCGGAAATTTCATATTTTCTTCCATTTCAATGTATACTTCACATATATTGAAATGGAAGTCCCACATCAATCAGTATCTCACAAATACATAATTATTTGCCAAGAATCTCACAGAACGCGGATTTAACCGAGATTAATTGTATTGAGCTGTTACTAACATTTTATAAGTTACTATTATTTGAATCAGTTTATTATTATTTATTATTTGAATCAATTCAGGGGAGCCAGTTTAGTGTTGTTTGACTGCAATTGTAATGTCTATTTAAAACTCGCCGATGTTGATGCAAAGTGGGACATGAATATAGTTTGAATTCACTGATTTGCACATAACAAGGATTCTAAGTTAAATTATATTTTAAGTTATATTTTAAACAGATATTACTCAGTTTTCTGTAACGGCAATAAGTAGTATCGTTATTTTAAATCATCAAATGACTGCAAATTCATTAAATTTTGGAAATAAATTTAAAAATTATAGTTTTCTTATCATTTTAGAATCATATACATTGGAGAATATGATGAGAAATCTTGAACATTTATTTTGAAAATCTGCAAATCTTATAACAGTAAATAATTTTAATTAGCACAATGTAATTGTATTACTTTTAATTGAACGAAGTTGGAATCATAAAAGTAGACTAAAATATTTCAATTCATTCAAGAAATGTTACATTTGTATTCATAATGGCTACTAAAATATTACTGGACTAATTTATGCAATTGTATAAAAAAATAGTAAAAATATTTATCAGTTATTAGTGATTGTAGAAAGTAGATGGTATAAACGTTAGCACTTGAAATTTACTAATTGTGCAATATCCCTCTTTATTTACAATTTATGAAACTTTTATTAAAAATGCTAGCCAGGAAGAGTATTCATTAATCCTAAAGTAGGGTACACAATAGATATTTGTGGAGTAGGCGCTCAATGATAACAACAGCTTCCATTAAAACATTTTATTTCTTCATAAACATAAAGCTCTCCACTTCGAGTACTGAAAAATAATATTGAACTGTTAAAAACAGTTGAATTTCACGAAAAGTCAATTTACCATCTTAACCCGATCGTAACCAAAGCTCCATCAAACAAAACAGCGTACAAGCGTACCCACCGCGAGCACTATTGGAGATAAGACTTAAAAGTCTAATATAATCACTTTTGATACACAATGATACTCATCGCGGCCGACCTTAAATATATTCAGTATTTTCATCTTTAGTGATGCCAACCGGGAGAGATATAACTTGTCAACGATCGGGTTGGAATAATGCATTTCAGATCATGGAGCGAGATTGGAAAAATTAACAAGGACACCGCAGAACTTGGGGCCGAAAAATTTTATGTCCAACAAAAAATATAATTTTTTAAAACATCTAATTTTAGAAAATTATAAAATTTATATAGAAATATAATTTCTCAAAACATCTAATTATATTATCAAAAGAGTTAATAATCTAACTGAATGTTTAATTATCTTAAATGAACTGAATTAATGTGTATCATGTTGATGAAATAAACATTTGTAATGATGGTAAAACATTTGAAGTAGAAAATATTAAACTGAAATTTCGAAGGAAACAGAGAGGAATGAGAAAAGGTAAGATGAAAGAAAAAAAAATATTAAGCTAAGAACTGTTTATAATTCAAATAAGCGAGGTGAAAATCTAAAAACAAATCGATGCATGAAGCTGAATCCTCAAGCGTTAGGAGAGGATAGACGCATTAAGAACTTTCTGTGATATTTTTTTTTCTCACAACGCGAAATAAATGAATTACAAATTTCCTCCGACTTTCTTCTAGAACAAAACTGCGTCACGCAAGTTTGAGAAAAGGTACATCGAGAAAACTTACGAGCAAACTAATTTGAAGTTGCACTTTAAAAGTACGAACATTAAGACGATAGCTTTCTTGCAAAACTGCATTTTTAATGATATGTTTGGAGTATCTCGTGCATTAACTCTTGCTACTAGAAATATCAGTTTTTAAAAGGCTTCAAAGGAGCAAAGAAGTGTCTGGTTGTGGAGCTCCTTTTATTAATTTGCAACTTCTGAGATTCATTTAAAATTCTTTAAATGAAATTATTTTGATTCAAATGATTTTTTTCAAAGAATTTCGAATTACGTTTGTAAAAGTTTGTCATTTCTTAATTTCATTAACATGAGTAGAAAATATTTTCAAACTTTTTGAATGCTTTATACTGTGAACAACTTTTTTAGGAATGTAGACTCTGCAATAAAAAAGTAATGAATTTAACTTAGATAAAATAATTTGAAAAAATATTCACTTGAATAGCATAAAAGATGTAATTTCAAAAACTAGTATAGAGATTCGAATAACTTTATTATATCATTTATTGTAATTATATATTATTATGTTTATTATCAAAAGAAATTAGTTATTTATATAAAAAATGTTTTCTAAAACGTGCATATTAGTTATTATATTTACACATTGAAAGAACAGTGCTTTTTGCATGCGTCAATTTTAATGCTTAAGATAGAGTAATATTTTCATAAATGGTTTATATACTTAACTTAAAAATGGAATTAAATTTTAAGCAATATATGTATAGAATATATTCTAATTTAATTTTTCTGAGCATCTATGAAATTTTTCTCTTACATAAACGGCAATTTAAACAGTTTATCTTTTTAAGAAATAATGCATGTTTTATATTTGTTAGAAAAGCGGATTTCAAAGGCAAATGCTTTTGTAAAATATTAAATTATTATTCCTGTCTTATTTCATATTTTGTCTTAATGTCATTTTAATAAAAAGACAGAATGCAGTCTACAGATAATATATACAGTGTTATAAATATATTTCATTCGCATGAATGGCTTTAAACTTATTTTCAAAGGAAAATGTTGGAAAGAGATGAGAAAATTCATTTACAAGCATTCTTTCAGATTCTAGTTCAGATACCGAATTCTGTAATTTTGATCTTACATTTTTGAGAGTTTGGAAATTCTAAATTTTATTTTACGCATTATAGAACTATTATTTAATTGGCTTTAATGTCTATATGATATAAAATGTTTCAGTATTTAAAAAAAATCAATTTATATAGTTCATTAAAATACATATAAAAGAAATTTTCATAAAAAAAATCCGTTTGTAATAAATTATATAGTGTATTAAGATTCCTAAAGAAATAAAAAAAAATGTAGGATAAAGAAATATTGAATGTTGAAGCAACTATGTCAGATTTAATTTCCAACCTCTGTCTTTAAATGCATTTGTGAAGACGATTATTTATACTTCTTTAAAATAATTTATAATCATTGAAAGAAAATCTCACATTTCATTTTTTTAGGTTTAGTAATTTTTGAGATGTTGTTTTTATTTTAAAATAATTTCATATATGTATAATTCCTAAAATTTTAAAGATAACCTTTTCATCTAACGAAAATCATGCGCAAACTTATGAAATAATATAGCGATTGAATAAACGATTTAAAGCAGCATTTTGTAAAAAGTCAAAAATGTTTGCTCAAGTAATTCTACTTCAAAAATATCTAATCCTTGCTTCTGAGTAAAGAAACAGACATAGGCAGATGAAAAACTTTTTTTATCTTTTCATTGTGGAAACAGAAGTTAAATCTCATATTTTCTTTCCCATTCCGTTAAAGTTGAATTATTCCCAGTTAAAAGTATTGATCTAATGTTGCTGATTTAATACAAATACAATCAATCATTTTTAGAAAGAACATTTTCTTCTGTATAAATTTCCTACCATACCCGCGGAAGCGTAAGAAACAAAATACAGAAGTTTGGTATTGACTTGCAAATCGTAGGTTTAAATTCGTTTGTAATAGATAGTATCTTATTGATCTGAGAGTAAAAGGTTGAAAGAACGCAGGATTAAATAATCTTTACTTTATTTTTGACCGTTTATTTCTGTTTAAAATGTGTACGTAAGAAAAAAGAAGATGATAAGGCATTTTAGTTGTTTAAATAAAAAGTATGGCTTAGTTAAGAGGAGAAAAACACTAAATCGACTATCTAAAACATTTTTTTTTCTTTTTTCAAAACAACGATAATTATTCTTCAGACTAGCTAAGTAATAATAGGAAATAATATAAAGAATATAAATAACAGAAAAAATAAGCAAAATGATATGAAATTTAATTAAAGAAGATAGCTATAAAAATATGGTTAGTAAACCATAAATTTTGCATTCTAAATATATCGTAAAAGAACTTTATTTTATTCTTTTAAATTTAAAACATTCAAATAAAATTAATTAATTATCTGAATAAGT
>JAPMOR010045944.1:268183-283558 GCA_026543865.1 Argiope aurantia | reverse complement strand
TGTTTGATTGTTTAGATAATGTGTATCAGAGATATAAATTTTTTCCACTTTTCTATAGAACATTTTAAAATTTTTAAAATAAATTATGGCAAAAAAAGATACCTGGTCTCATATAAAGATTTATATGACCTAAATTCGTAAATTTATTATATAATTATTAATAATTTAATTTTCTTTAACTTGAATATTTTAGCAATAAAAAATGAGAAAATTTCCAAATTTATTGTAAATAGTGATTAACATGTTATAAACGCGACGTTTTTCTATGATAGTATTTTAATCTATGACTGTGAAGAAAAGTCTATAGTTTTGGAAAACTTTTAACAACGATTTTCAAAACAGTAATTATATAAATTACTGTTTTGAAAACCATTAAGTATGATTTTGTAAAATACCTATAAGTTGCAGAAACTATTTTTAAAATATAACCCTTTTTACAATTCAAAATAATTTTTAAAGAAATGTAGAAATAAAGAGAAAATTAATAATTATATTTTAATTTATAATGAGATATTTCAATATTCCCTAAGCAACAACTGTTTTTATTACTTCAGCATTGTTGTCTCATTCTCTATAAATCTTTCAATTTCTCAAAATACCATTATTTGATATAACTTTTTAAAAAGTTTTTGTTTTTTGGAAGATACCACCTACCATTTTCGTTTTCAGAATATAATTTTTGAATGAAAAATATCTTCTCTTTTTTTAACAAAGAATAAAAAAATGTAAGTGCTTAATTTTAAATATTGTTTGCATTAAAAATATTTATTTAGAAAGAAATTAAAAAAAATATCCGAATTTATTTTATTCTTGGAAAGTTTGTTTCATACGCAATCCTACATTCATTCAAATATATTTTTGAGCATTTAGATTAGCCTTTTGTATTTCAAGAGTTATATTTTCATTGTTAAATTAATTGTATTCTATTAAATATTTGATTCGGAGTATTCAAATGTATCACATCAATTGCAACTAGTATTTGTAACATTTTTTTTTTTTTTTTTGCATATAAAGTTTGATTAACTTTTCGAAAAAAAATTCAATTTATATTTCGGTCTGAATAAAAGTTAAATTTTAAAACCCTTCAGATCATAATTGGTGTTTTAAAATGCTAGTTTGAATAAATGAATTTATTTTTCATATCTTGCTGATAAAATATAAAACTATCAAATCAAGTGCATTTTTTATTCTTCGTCACAAGTAACACAGAATTTTTCGTCATTGTGTATTTTCCCAAGTCCAATTTTTCTGTTACTTTTCATTTTTTACATATTTTTTCAAATGATTTTTGTAAACAGTATACAATGTTTGCAAAAGCCTTTATCTTTTTATGCATATATAATATTTTTAATCTGGTGTCATCTGGTGTAAAGTGTTTTTTCTTCTGATCCTAGAGATGTGCATATTAGGACATGCTGAAAAAAATCAAAATATTTTTGGATCTTAGATTTAAATTGTAGAAATTTCCTTACATCTTGATAATTTTTCTAAACTCTGTCGTTATTTAATAAAATGAAAAAAGAATTTTAATCTATCTGTATTTTCAGAACAATTTAGCCAATTTTATATCTTTAGAGTTTATAAATCCCAATCACTCAAATCATATGTCAAATGAAAATTTTTTTCATTGAACTGGTTTATTTTTTAAAAACCATATTTTCTTATTTCGAAGTTAAAATCTGTAGCAATAAGGATTACAAGTTTTTTACACCTTTTAATAAACCTTTTGTAAAAAAAAGCACACAAAAAATTTAAAACGAATAAATTTTAAATTAAATTTTTTCTGAGTTCCACTTCAGTGTGATTATCACAAGAAGGACAAGAAATACTCAGTTCTCAAATAAATCACTCATATTCAAACTTATGATCAGCTGATGTTATAAAATTTTGAATTCACAGGTTCTATTCAAATGTTATTATAAATTATTATTGATTATTCTTAAATGGGAATAATATGTATATTTTATGAAATTTGATTGTCTTTGATATAATAGAAATTATTTATTTTTTGTAATAAATATTTCAAGTGATATGAAGCATGTATAAGTAGCATGAAAATATCCTACATGTGGTACTGAGAAACTGATTAGGAAAGAAATAAATTTGAGCTTTTCTTGGTAAAAAAAAGAATGATTTATAATTTACCGTGTGAATTATGCTATTATACTTTCAAAATAATATTTTATTTCTGGCACGTTTTAATTTTTTTTATATAATTGAACTTGAATATCCATTAAATAATATTAAAAACATAACACATTTTAAGAATTTAAAAGTAGAATAACTTTTATTAAGCTGGAAATAAGAATTTCGCTACATTTTTGAAGCAATCCATATGACTAGCAATAAGGCGTACCCAAAGCAAGTACTCATTTCATGCTCCACTTAAGATTTTCTTCTGACTCTTTTTCACAGAAACTTACTCCTCGATTATTTCTAATAATTTTCTCTCATTGAAGAACGAAATTTTAGACCACAATTGAGAGAAAGAGATCATAAGAATACGCAAATCTACTTTTCTTAAATTCGTAAATTGTTGAAATTTTAATAAGTTTAATATTCTAAGGAAAACTGAAAGTTTAGGAGAAATTTCGTTTACCTTGCTTGTAACTAAATACGATTGGCAAAATTCAACAGTAATTTCCTTGAAAACTTAAACTTGTTTTCAGCCATTTGCTTAAACCTTTGTCTACCTCACGTGCGGGAGGATATGGACACCTGCCTGTACTCTGTCTAACCCTTTCAAATATTATAAGATAACCAGATCCTTTTATCTTTTTCGCACGGACCTCAACGGTATCCAGCTGTGAAAGGTTCCCAGTTCGTTTGTGTTGTTTTTCTTCTTTATCCGCAAAATGTCCATCTTAGTTTTTTGCCAAATTTATTTTATCTATTCCTTACTGTAGTGTGTCTGCCGTGACCTTTCCCATGCTTAAAGAGTAAAAATTAATCTATGAACAGCAATTCCCAGTGCATTTTGGTTGCTCTCTGCAAGTAGTTAACTTTTATGCTTGCATATTAACAAATAACAAAACGACACCGGAATTGAAAGTTCCTGTATCCACAAAACTTCTGAAAGGTGTGCTGCTTTGAAGGTCAAAAAAGATTTAAGTTGTTTCTTGATGAAATAGCTAAAGGTTGAAGACTTCCAACTTGGAAGTTATTTTAACCTCTAGCTGGTACAAGGCTGAAGTTTTTCAAATTTAATGAAAGGATTAAGTGACAAAGCTTTTATATGGTTTAAGAAATCCATTGCAAATATATATTTTTAACAAATAAAGAAACAATTTGAATGTTCATTGTACGGATGTATTTTAAAGAATGAATGAATTATAATGCATACAAAAATAACTTTAATATTTACAATAGTTTAAGTATGGAAAATTGTTAATGGTTTAATTTGGACATAAATATGCTACAAGAAAACATCCAAAAAATTACGTTTTCAGCAAATAATTTTGATATATGACCTATTTGTAATTCTAGTACTGCATTTTTTTATTGCTACTGCTTTTCATTATTGCATTTCGAGTAATCTGTCCTGGAGTATATGACAATCAGTTCTATTTTGTCCTTTACACTATCTACATTCAGGTGAAGTTTCTATAATGAATCCAAAATCCATAAATCGGACCCATCTTAAATTCATAATATAATGCATAGTTAAATTCATTTATTTGAATATTAACAAAATAGATCCATTTACAAATATTTTTTTTATTTATGTCCATTTATTATTGATACTTCTCGACGTTTGAAGAATTTTATCATTTTAAGAATAGACTTGAAAGTAAATGAATTTTACTTTATTCCATTATCGACAGATCCTGAAAAATGTAATTCTGTACTTAAATTATTTGCAATTAAAGTTTTTTTTTTAAATTAATGACTAAAAAAGGTTTCAATGACAAACTAAGCTTACCTTCACCAAATTCTGTGATATACTGTTTATTAAAAATCAAAGTAATTTTCAAAAAAGTTAAAAAAAGGTTGTGTAGCATAATTATCCTTTTAACCAGTCACATTAAGATTCCATTTTTGTAAGGTTCAAAATTTGGTAGTTCATTTAATCATGAATAATATTAATTGCATCAAAATGCATGTTAAAATAAAAGCTGTGTAAAATTAGAGTTATAATTACGTGATTATTAAAAATTAAGAAGATATTTAATTCATTTGCACAAAAAGGCAACTTTACTGTATACATGCATAGCTTAAAAATGTATCGCAACAATATTCCTATTCAAAAACTAATACCTATTCCTGCTTTTGCAGCTGAGGAAAATGTTTTTTAATACCCCCGATGGGACTAAGTAACCTGGGTGTGTTTAACATACTTAGGTTAAAAGATAATCGTGAATAATATCTCAGACATACGGTCTTGCATAACTTCTTTAAAAACAAAGCAAACTTTAAACGAAGTAAATTTATTATGAAAATGTTTGTATAAATGATTCCCAATGAAATCCTTGGTGCAGTATGGTCAAAGTTGACTCGTGCGCCAGTAAATCCAAAGCAAACCAAATCAATGTATTTCTAGAAAAATTTCGTGCCTACAGTCCAGCAGTTAAGAGTTCCAGTAAGAATCAGGAATTCCACTGCAGTAAAGAAAACGTTAACTTTTAACTCCTGTTATAAACCTGAATTATATGATTTCTAATACAGTTTTCAAAAAACAAAAACTAATGAATAAAAATGAATCAAAAATAGCATGCAATATTTATTTCTTATATCTACGATAGGATTTTTTAGGCGAAGTCGTCGTGAATTTTTCTTTTTTTAATTGCTATTTTAAAAGCTTTTTAATATTGTGGCGCGAATTCTTTCCTTATCTATTTTTAACATTTCTATTCAAAATATTTCTACACAAATTTTTATCATGAACATCGTCTACATTTCCTGAGTTATTTTAAATGTTTATCTCTTATTATGGTGAAAACGATTTCTCACTAGGTAACATTAAATTTTAAAAAATTACTTCTTAAATCAAGTACCATCAAGGATTCTATGAAAATTGACATCGTAATAGAGATGTGAAAATGCATGATTTTCATATTCTAACATAACTCCGTAAGCTCTATTAATGTTGTGAAAAATGCTTCCTTTTAAACTTAGAATTACACATTGATATATGCTGTGCTTTTTCTGCTATTAATTTCAAAGCTAAAATCTGAACCAGATATGAAAAAGAAGTCACCCGCAATTTAAACAAATAAGTAGCTTTTACAATTTAATTTAAAATGCTCATATATTTGTGCAATTCAGGAATAAAATATTCTGTAGCTTTTTTATTTCTCAAATATTAAATTTAAAAAAATACCTCCACAAAAAACAAACTATAATTTTACTAAGGTAGTTTTTCCTACACTCTTAATCATATTATTGTTAAGTCAAAACAGATGATTTCTGATTTTTTATGCAGTAGAAGTATAAGGAGAAGTCTGTATTCCTAAAGTATATTTTATTATTTTCTAAATTTGAAATTCACCTTTTCCTTAACATATAATCAACTACTATTTTTCAAAAGTGCATGAATAAGAAAATTACGTTCTTACGTTACATCTAAAATAATAGTTAATATAATTTGTCTCGTTAAGTCATTCATTTTAAATTATAGCCTTCATAACCGAACTTCTTAAAAATAATTCATCAATGTACCTTTTGTCAAAATAAAAGATAATTATAAAAAAAAATATATTTAATTACTTTTTTTTGTTTACGAAATCTTTTGAGCTTGGATGATAGTGTTTTTAAGCGCTTTCATTTGAGTTATAGCTTTCTTCCACAACTTTCTTAATCGTGTAAAACCTAAGTACAGGCATATAATAAATGAAATGTGAGTTTTAAATATAAATAAATAAACTGAGTGAAAAACAATGCTTTCAATATAGTGCACAATTCTGGATAAAGCTTAGACAACTTTTAAAGTACATGGTATATTTCAACAATGTTGTATACCAGTTTTCGTAAATGTTATTTATTATGACAACGTTACTTCTTTTATTCTTTATTATATTTTAAAATCTTAGATAAAATAAAAATAACAATTTCTTAAGAAAATAACATTTAATTTTGACTTCAATAAAATATACCGACATTTTTTATATATTGTGTATTGTATTATAAAAATATTTGTATATTGTATTGTTGTACTTTATATTTGTATATTGTAATTGTTCTTGTCTTCACAAGCATAATTGTTTTAAATAATTTACATTAAAAATATAACTTATAATTGATTTTGATATGAAATAAATGTATCTAATAATCGATATTAATTATTTGAAAAGTTTTTTTTAATTTTATCTAAAAAAAATCACTATATATATATATATATATATATATATATACATATATATATATAAGTAAGTAAATGCAGACAATAAATAAATCAGCAGAATATTAAGTATTATACTTAATATTTTTCTAAATTTAGAATGATCTAGCTAACTCAAATGTGGTATAATACCTTGTATGAACTTAATTTCAATGTTAAATGTGTATTAATATAATGCAAAACCGTTTCAAGTGAATGAATAATAAAAATAAATATTTCGCAAACATTATTTATTTGATTATGCATTTAGTATTTGATGTAAATAAATAACTGAATTGAGGTGAATTTGAGCTTTATATAAAGATTAAAATTTTCTGAGAAAATAAAGCAAAGTATTTAAAAGAATTACGCTTGATGTTTTACAAACCCTTTGTATTAATATTCAGCAAAAAAGTGCATATAATCTTTTTTAAATTTTACGATTTTACTACTTTTTTTGTTTAAAATTTAGATATTCAATATTTTACTAAATTTTAAAACTGTACTGAAATTAAGAAAACAGTAAAAAATCATATCAAATCTCAACAAATGTGACTGCAATAAATGTTTTTCGAACATTTACGTATTTTTATGGAGGAATATCAAATAACACTCAATGTTCATTTCCTTTTATTGCAAAAAAAAAAAAAAAAAAAAAACGGTTGAAAGTTTCAGAATCTTTTTTTTTTTTTTTTTTGCATGTAAGAATTTTCGTTATATACTTTTACTTTATTCTTGAATATGATTGCTTGATCAAATAGCATTTGCAAATATTTTGCTGTGTTTTACATTTCGTTATAATTAGATTCATTCTGTATTCAGAATACTTTTTCTTTAGAAAGCAGGTATTATCACCTATTAGTTGCAAAATTACTAGGAAAATGCCAGCTTATTGCTCACTTATTTTCTAAAAAATTGTGCAAAATATTACTTGAAAAATTCAGTGATCAACTCAATCAGTTGATCACAATTTTCAATTAACTTAATGATTCATATTAATTTAGAAGTATTATATATTAATATTAATAAGTAATATTAATTAGTATTAATATTAATTAGTAAATATTAATTAGTAATAATACTTAATATTAATTAGTAATCACAATATATGATATATGATCACAATCACATGATTGGTTTTAAATGATTCTTACAATTCTTCATCAACCTGTAAAGAATTGATTAGAAATATTTATTTAATCAGCAAAATTAATAATATTAATATTAATTAATAGTTAAATTAATATTATAACGAGTCATAATTAAAATTATAATTAGTTTGAAAACGAATTGAAGGTTCTAAATTTTTAATCATTCGTTTTAGAAAATTTTTCCTTTTAGCTTTCAAAACTTCAATAAAACTTTAAATGGTAAAAATAATTATCAGTCAGAATTTTTTAAAAATTGAACCAATCAACGTAAATATTAATATTAATATTAATAAAATTCTTTTTATAATGTTTAGGAGATTTTGTATTAGTGCTTGTTTTAATGACTTCCTATATTCCTTTCTTTACTCCCTTTTGCAAATGAGCCACTGCTTTAAAAATGATAAACACTGTAATAAATTTAATGAGAAATGTTTATTTAAAAATGTAAGATTCGGTAGAAAATAACAATCTTTATAAAAAAATTAATGGTAAATTTTTCTTTGAATTTAATTATAATTTCAACCAATGCAAATCTTCAGAATTCTGAAACAGAAATACTACAACTTTAACTAATAAACAAACTAAACAATTATTGACAGTCAGCTTAGTATATCAAATACATTTCAATATTACAAAAAAAAATTATTTTATGATTTCACACATGGATTTTTTTAATTAGAGAGCATTATGGAAATTTTATTTGTCAATAAAACCAATAACATCGAAATAAAATAATTATTGTTAATGCAATCTTACTTCAGTGTGTCATATATATTTATCGAGTTTTCTAATTGAAATTCAATGTATCATGTATATTTCAAAACCAAAGATAATTTTTTTAAAAAAAATCTTGAAATTATCTTAAACTGCAAACTGGAGATTTGCAATTTAAGGAATTTACAATTTTGGAAAACATTTATCGAGAACATATTTGTCAAAAAAAAAAAAAAAAAAGTAGCCTCGATACTGACTTATTTAAATATAATAATATTGTATTTGAAGAAAGGTTTTTTCTGATATATTTAAATGGCTTAGCTGCAATTTTCCCTGTCAACTGTCTTGTATATTTATTACATGCTATTGAATCATTGATTAGAATTAATTAGATTTTTTAATCAAATTAATTTGATTAATTAATTAGTCAAATTTAGAATTTTTATTAAATGAAGGCTTTTTTTAAATAAATACCGCGCTAACAATTTAATATTTGTTCAATATATATATTCTTTAATTTTTTAATTGAGTGAAAAAATACAACCTGACTCAATTTAAAATATAACATTCTCTTCAGAACAATTAGAAATGTACATTAAAGAATAATGAAACGATTTAAAATTTCACCACAAAAAATTTTCCTTATAGTAATTATGGATAAAGGAAGTTTATTTCTTATTTTTAGAAACCGGTCTTTTAATACTAATATGATATAAGAACTAGAATGTGAAATAAATGTAGATGACTTTCATTAAAAATTGGAAATGCTTTCGATAATAAATTATAAAAATCAATAGTATGATATAGGGCATTTGAAATATTCTTTACACCTAATTCTACCAAATTAAAGCCGAGAAAAGAATATTTAGAAGTATTTGGTTGTCAAAAGGCATATTTATAACGTTTACATAATTAGCACATGTTTCTTTCTAATATTGCATGTTTAAGATGAGGCGCAGAAATTATAAGACGATATTTATTGTAAATGAAAATTGTGCAATCGAAATAATTTTGAGAAGAAACATTTGTTTATTTTATATTAACTGCGAATATTATTCATTTATTTCTGATGCTTAGAGAAAAGTAAAAACTACTGAAACAGCAGGTTTACTTCTGTTACCTATAAAAATTAGATTATCTAAGATTGAAACTAAAATAAAGAAATTTGATCGATAATCCTTTTATTTTTTAGCTTTCTATATGAGATTGTTTTTTTCAACCAACAATCTCCTTTAAAAAAACAGGTTTCAACTTTGTAAATTATTTCAGGCTTAACAGAAAACCGGTAATATGAGTAAATGAACACATGCAAGTAAATAATTCTGAATTGTAATATAAGAAACTTGTTATCGCATTTTGTTATTTGAAACTTGTTACATCAACAAATAAAGAAGCATGATATAAGTAGTTTCCAGAAGATAAGCATCAGGTAGCGAGTAGCGACTTCCTTATTTCCCAAACAGCATATTAAAATTAATAAATAAAAAATAAATACGAAAAAAAATGTAAGTCATATCTCTTCTTTCGTAAAAAGTGGTTGTATTACACATGAGCGACTAGAATCGAGTAATCCAATCGATACTGACAAGAATGTGACAGTTTCAATATATTACCTAGTTCAAATAGTATTTTTTTTAAATATGTTTTGAAAATTCATAAACGTTTTTTCATGTTTTTCTTTTTTTCTGTTTGCACAGAAGAAATTTAATTCCATATGAACATGTATTGATGAGTTAAATGTAAGCTATCACTCAATACAATTTATTTTTTAAAATGCAAGATAAACTTATTATAATAGGTAACTATCAATCCAAAAAATAATCAATATGAAAATTCACCTATATAATATTTCCTGAATTTATATAATAAAATATAGATTGTATTTAGAGAGCGCTAATGCTGCTACAACTAAAACACATATGAACTTAACCAAATTAGAATAAATATTAGAAATAAATATTAAGTTTACAGCCAAAGAATCAAAAAGAAAGATATAATGAACCCGACCTGAAGACTTTCTCAGGGGTCACCCTCATTATTATAATAGCAATGTTTATGGTCTCACCGAAATATTCTGGCATATTCTCTAATAGTACACGACTTCTCGTGTACTCTTTCTCTCTTCCCATTCCCACACAAAGTTATTAACCTTGGATAAGAAAGACCATGAACAGCAGAAGTGCTTTGAGTTTTATTTTCAGACACCTGCATATCATAATGATGAGTTTCGTCTTTTAAAACAGAAACCAGTACTTGTTATTATTAAACACATGCTATTGGAGAAACAATAGCTGTGAATGAAATTTTCTCGCTTACTCTCTGATAGTATATATTACTTCTTACATATGTTACGGCCGAAGCCCGAAGTACGACCAGTTCCAAAATTGGCTGGCCAATTCGTGAACTGACCAAGACGTTTGGCCAAAATCCGAAATACTTGTAATTAATATTGTATTTTCTACTTTGGCTGGCCATTTCGAGAAGTGGCTGGGAATCCTGGGCCAAAGCCCGATGTGATAATCTATACTTATAAATAAATTTCAATGTGTGTTTGTGTGTGTTTGCATGTGTGTGTGTGTGTGTGTGTTGGCGCTCTACAGTCCAAACCGTTTGACATACAGCTATCAAATTTGGCATATATATACCTTGGAGGTCGGGAATGTGCACCGTGGAGCTATTTTTAAAAATTTTTAATTAGAATTTTAATTTAAAACTAAGTGTAATTTCGGCGCTTTGTCGCTATAACCAGAAAATAATACAGCACAAAATCGATTTTTGCATCAAATTAAAGCTCAACAAATTATCTTTTTAATGATCCCAATGTTTTAATTTATAAATTATGCTTAGATTTTTAACGAATTTGTAAAGAAATATTTTAGCCATATTTTTCAATAATATATTTCGCTCAAAATAAAAATGAAATTTAATTTGCACGAGCACGTCAAATTTTTTTAAATAAAAGCTTTTATCAACGTGTTGCCACCACATTGATAGAAGTTTAAATCAAAAAATAAATCAACTATTATTGCAAATTTAATAAATAAAATTGTAATTTTCGGCAGGTATCTGTATAAAATGAAAAAAAAATGAAATAGGATATTTTCTGAAAAGTAAGAGGAGAAAAAGCTTTCTATGAGTTTTGACAATACTTATTATAAAACAATTTAATTTACTGCAAACATAGTTTAATATACTTATAATCATTCTAATCAGCGACCATCAGCTAATTTGGGGCATACATTTGCTAACAAAATGGTCTAAAGGAACTAAATAATTATATTTAATATAACTTTAGTCAATAAATGCTCCGATGAATCAGGAATTTTAAATTTTTACATAGGTTCTCTGCCCTTTGAATCATATTTAACAAAATATTCTTGAGGCACCAATATTTTAAATAAATAGTGTTGAATTCCAACCAACTAAATCAATCACTAAAACTGTCTGATTTATGAAATTTCAATATCACTCTTCTATAAAAACTGGCGATTTTAGACTAATTCACCGACTGTGTCAATGAAGATACGTTTATCTTCTGCCAGGATTTCTCGACAGTGATTGGTCTGTGATTATGAAAATGTTGATTGTTCTAAAATTGATGCATAAAAACTTCATAAATCGGTCAGATTCATCACATAAGATAGGGGCGTTTATTTATTTATTTAAAAGTTGAAGTGTCAAGAGTATTTCGCAGAATATGATTCCTTGGGACCTAAGCACTGTTAAAATTTAAAATTCGTAATTTTTTCTTAAGTTCATTTATTCACTGAAATAAAATATCTTTATTTGCATCATTTAAATCTTTTGAAAGTAAAAAATTAATTTTATGATGAATCAGAGAAATTTTTGTTGAATAATTCTTTAAGATATTCTATAAATTATTCTGCAGTGCACATATAATTTCACTGTCAAACAACTCTGATTTCAATTTTCATATTTAAAAAAAGACATGGTTAGTTTCAATATAAAAAGCTTTTATATTGATTGCAGTTTAACATTACCACTTTAATTTAAAGTAGATATTTTATGGATGCTGACAGAACATTAGAGAAAGTAGTACAATGAACAGAACTGTTTAAGGCCTACATAAAAGTATGACTGAATCATATAATTATCAAAATATGAAGCTCAGAAGTCTTTTGCAGAAAAAGCTACTAAGAGAACAAGTCACATTAACTTAAAATTTTAGCGATCATTAATAATGCGAACCGGTTGGTCGCCAAAGGAGACTAGTGGTAAATAAATATGATGACATTTATGTATAAAATATAAATAAAGACATGTTGTAGGGGAAATTCAACAGATGGCGCCAACAAAGAAATGTCTTTAAATGGTATTAACAACAAAACTACTTTTCCTTCATATGTGTTTTAATTAGCCCCTATATTTGCTATTTGTCTTTGCAAAAAATTCCATATTTTTGAAGCGATATTTAGGGAGACAATGTGATCTGGGATATTTTTTTTAAAATTATGCAATTGAACATACGCAACGCCTTTGCTCAAGATATAATTCGTTCATTTTGACGGGCGCAAATCTAATCTTCATGCTATCGCGTTGTTACAGCAAATACGTTCACTGAATAATTTCTATTGTGGCTTTAATATGAGAACAGAATAACACGAGATCATATTTTTAAACATTACAAGCTTATTTTTAACTCAGATGTGTCACTTATGTTTGAACTTGTTTTTGAAACAATTGTACTTAAAAAAAAACAGTACGCAGAAGTACTCATTTTAAATACTTCATTTTTAACAGTGTGTAAAACAATCTGCTCTTGATTCCTTTCTTCCTACTTTGGCTGATCGTCCCAAGCCACTTCGCGAATTGGCCGGCCAAAGCCCGAAATCAAGAAAAGATCGGACATTGGCCGGTAAGTTTACAGCAATGTTGATCAGTTCGCGAACTGACCGATTTCGGGCTTTGGCCGTAACACATACTCTCTCTCCCTTCCATTTCCCCGTAAAATTAGGTAACTTAGATGAAACCGTGAAAGGCCTGGAGTTCTTTCATTTTTATTTTCAGAAGCCTTCACATAAAATCTGTGGGCATCTTAGTATAAAACAGGAAACCAGTACTTGTGTATGCCATTGACGAACAATAGTGAGGAATAAGTTTATAAACGTGCGACCTTTGGAGAATTTTTGTTGGAATGCGTTGCAAGTATTATAAAACTGCATAAGAATTCTGGATATCATTTTTTCAACCAATTGAAGCAAAATTTTGACGGAGAACTACAATTGTAATCGCAAAATGCCATACCGAATTTCATTTATTTAAGTCATTGCATGTTTGAGTCATCGCCTATACGAACATATGGAAGCAAGGATTCACAGAACGACCACTCTTGACAGAAGTCGTTCAAGTTTTGATATAGATGCACACTTTAAATGTTAAAAATGTGGATCAAATTTCATATTCCTAAATTGTTAGATTTTTTTTTATAATTATCTCCTGCAGAAATACAGATGGACAGATAGATGGTCGGCAAATTTATTCAAATTCGACACATATCTACACTTTAGATAAATATGTGAATCAAATTTTATTCATCTAACTCTCTTTATTTTGTAGTTATCATGTTAAATTGTGTTTTTATAACAGGATAGAGCGAATTCCTCAAAATGAGTTTCGCTCAAAATTTGAGAGAAATTTAAAAATGTACTGTGTGGTGGTATGTGGATTATTATGATCTGGGCAGGAAGCAACAGGACGAATGTTGTAGGAAACATTTCTTTAATAATCACATTCACACACTAAACAATTACAAACACAAAGACAAGACATTTACGCGCGAGCTTCACAGTTCAGCGTCACATCATCCTTCTCATTACAATCGCAATGCATTATGGGATTACATATGGGATGGCTTAATCAGGTATCGCCATCTAGTATCCAAAAGAGAAGATAAGTGTAATGCAACTGCTACAACTGTGAAAACCATATATCAAATTTTATGTCTTTAACTCAAAACTTTATGAATTATCTTGTTCAGAGACAGAGAGACATAATTCCAAAAATGGGTTTTTTGTACTCAAAGGTTTTCTGAAGCGCAGAGATTCATCGAAATCTCTTTCCGATGATTACAGTTTTTTTTCTTCGTATGCATCATCTATGAAAAAGTAAAATATAAAATAAATCAACAAAAATATGCTTAAAAATTTTAAATATTATTAGCAATTTACTAAAAAGTACTATTGTAATCGTCGTCTTTAATTCCATTTTCGGGATATTTTTGGCAACTGTCTATGTGAGTTGAAGCAAACTTTTTTTTTCTTGAATTCAATTTGATATCCCAATCATTATTTGATCTACACATTCACTAGTTAATAGTTGTCTTTCACTTAAGTATCTGAGATTCAAATAGTATAGTAAAATAATACTATATTAAGAAAGAATAAGGTAATAGAAAGTGGATTTTTAATATTTTTTTGCCTTTATGATAAGACAAGAGAAGATATTTTAAACAATTCCTGTACTTTTTTCATCTTTCTTTAAAAATTTATTTATATTTGTCTAAATAATTTTTTCTTTGTCTTTCTGATGTAGTTTATCAAATTTAGGATTTTTGCAGAGTTTCGATAATGAGAAACTACAAAATGATAATACAAAATGTTGAGAAAGAGAATCCACTATAACTTCAAGTTTTCAAATTTACTATTTCATTGTAATAAAACTTTCAAACACAAATTTCAAAATAAATATGATTGATTATACTCGCATAAGTCAAAGATGCAGAAAGCGACAGAATAATGGCATTAATTTTGAAATAGTTACAAAATTGGTGGTTTATCTAAGAAAAAAAATACAGTTACAAGAATATCCGCGATTGCTTAGCTTTAAATAGCATTCATAAATGGAAAATCACATCTTGCAAGTTATGTCCATTTCCGCGTCTACAAACTGTGTCTGGAATTGGCAATGTGGTTTCGTAGCAACGCCACTCTATCCCTTTCTGTAATTTTTTTGTAAAATCTCTTTGTTTTATTGTAAAATCTGAACCTCTTAAATCAAGGTTAACTAACGGTAACACTGTTTAAGGTAAGAAAACGGAATCATTTCGATGCATTTTGAATTTATGCTGAAATATAAAAGAGGGCTAACAAACCCTCCCCCTCTCCAAAAAGCCACAGAGTTCTAGTGTCAAAATTATCATGGCGCCAAATAAAATATAAATACTGAGAACACCTA
>JAPMOR010045944.1:231432-268173 GCA_026543865.1 Argiope aurantia | reverse complement strand
TTAGTGCAAATGCACTTCGTTAAATTAAACTAAATTTAATTTTTTCGCGTTTAAAGCTATATACGCCTACCAAGTTTCGTCATAATGCATCGTCGTCTTAATTGAAGCGCCATCTATTGAGTTAAAATTCAAAGTGAATAAACCGGAGAAAGTCAGTAATTCGATAAACTTTCTCTTATTAAAACCTCTATATTGCAAAAGTTTTTGGGAAATTCATTAGTAGTTAAGTTTTTAATGAGATTGTTTGTTGCTGTGTTTTTTACTTCTATTAATAAATTTGGAAATGATTTTACTTGTTAATGTATAATTATCTTTAATTTTGTGATACTAATTTTATCTCCAAAACTTCAATTTCCTGGGATTTTCGGGTCACGAGGGGTCAGTTTGTTGGACGAAAGTCAGACCCTTCACAGAAAAAATCCCTGGTTTGAATCCCTGCCTGAGGGTGACACTTGAGAAAGTCTTCAGGCTGGATTCATTATATCTTTCTTTTTGATTATTTGGCTGCAAACTTAACATTTATTTCTAATAATTATTCTAATTTGGTTAAGTTCATTTGTGTTTTAGTTGTAGCAGTATTAGCGCTCTCTAAATACAATGTATATTTTATTATATAGATTCAGGAAATTTTATATAGGTGAATTTTCATATTGATTATTTTGGATTCATAGTTACCTATTATAATAAGTTTATCTTGCATTTAAAAAAATAAATTGTATTGAGTTATAGCTTACATTTAACTCATCAATACATGTTCATATGGAATTAAGTTTCTTCTGTGCAAATAGAAAGAAAAAAAAAACACGAAATGTATATTATATATGCATAAGTGTGTGTGTGTTTATCTAAAAAAAATATTTGATATACATTGAAGGCATCATAAAAGCGATAATATTTTCTAATCAGCATCAATGCACAAACTTCATAAAACAGCTTTAAGATGGATTAGATATCAATCATATTCGACACAATTCTAACAGGAATAAAATTTGGAACTCCACAATATAGAATGATTGACGTTTAATTCGAAGAGTCTAACTATTCATCAAATCTGAGATTTATCAGCAATTCGAGTTTTTTTTTTCAGAAAGCGGCAATATTTCAGCAATATAAAATTAATTCATATTCTGTCATGAAAATGCTCGAACAAATTAATAATAATTCATACTCTTTTGGATTCTTTCTTCTTTCACTTTTTTATATAAACCTCATAATACCAGTACATCTGCTTTTGCTTTAGAAATGTTCAGTTCACGAAGCGTTTTGGGTGTAATTTTGTCTAATTTAGATATATCACCTCATGATCATTCGTTATCTTTAATTTTCCTGAAGCTCTAATATGCCTCAGTTGCATCATTTCTGGTGTGAGTGAGCGAAGATTTTTGCAATATGGTATTTCGAAATTCGTGTATCAGAAATTATGTTAGGGTGACAGATCTTGAGTCAAATATTGTCTCGTAGAGAAACCTCCGCAAGTGGGTAATATAATATAACGTAATTGATGGATTCTCTACTAATAATTGAAATAATAAATGAGAGCACATGTATTTGCTCTCTAAACAATGTACGATCATCAAAATATAAATACGAACTTCGTATTATGCATTATTTGATGGGCTCACTCCAGAATATATGTAAAGAAATTCAGCGTTTATCTAAAATGCCACATGCGAAACGATGAAAAGTATTCCATTGTAAAGTAAGTAAAAAATTCTTTTAGCAAATTCTTTAATGTAAAAATTTAAAAAAAAATCCTTGCATTGATGCATAATCGCATATAAACTTTATATTCAACATTCTTTTATTTACACTAGGCAGCCATTGTGTAACTTTATGCTCAATGCATATTAAAATTTACATGTTGAATGGACATATTGAATTTTATACCTATTTATTAATATGTATTTTCTTTCCACGCTAGCTGGAGAATGTTTACAGTATTGTTAAAGTTATTCATAACTATGTGATTTGGTGGTATCTTCTAAAAATCTTAATTTTTTTATTCTTTTAAGGGGGGATCCTCTTTTCGTTAACTAGCATGAAAAAACATTTTCCTATTCTCAAAACTGTTATGCACTTCTTAATTATTTCCCTCTATTAACCTTTCACAGATGCAGGGATTTTGTGCATTTAAGGCTCCTGTTTCATTCCACATGTCTAAAAAGTACACGATTTGTATTAAGTTCAAAGAAGGAATCAAACAAAATTTATGCTTTAATTTGTATCTGAGAAGTAAATTCACTTTTCACCTCAAAGTCATAGAAAAAGAAGTTTAACTAGACTAAATCAGCTCAAAAGCTGGAAAATATTGATCATAACGAGGAATGTGAGAATGAACACGCACACGCTTTTTTATAATAAATATGGGAATAAAAGTGATAAAATATCATTTCTCTATATTATTCTTGTATTATCTACAATCCTAGCAATAAATCATGGAAATAGTTGTGTTCATTGAAGTTCTTCGTATGAAATCAAAATTTCTTTATATCCCTTTATTTACGATGTACGTATAGAAAAAAAAAGCTGTTATCGATAAAGCATTAGCCCTCTTTTCATAATGTTGACTTCTTTGAATACAAAAGAATATTTTTTATCCGTGTAGAATTCAAAGTGCAATGATTTAGGTGACTGAAATACGGTTTATCTTTATACCAAAACTGCAGATCTTTATAATTTATAAAACGTATTTATACATATGTATTGACCTCAGATTGAATGAAACTATCAAAATTATAATGTATGATTTATTTCTACAAATTTAAATTAATTCTTTTAATAAATTTATTCATACAAATATTGTGAATCAGTCAAAAGAAAATATAAAGTATTTTTATTTGTGTACACGTTATTGTAGCTCTAATTAAGAATTTATACTTTAAAAAAATGGAAATCAGCGAATGCTGTCTGTCTAGGATGCTCTTCTTTGAACACAGAAATATTTTCTTGAATTTTGAAATGGTGCAAATATTGTTTTCTTTGGATAATATTTTAGAAATCATGGCTAGAAAACGTTGAAATCAGTAAATATAAAACGCAACATTATCAAACAGTCACTGAGAAATGCAACTTTGGATGTATTTATAAATAATTTATGCATTTGAAAACAATTGTTTGCATAACATTTTAACATAGTTATTTCTAACCATTGGTTTAAGTAACTGTTTTATGTGAAAATGTATTAGATAAGTATATCTTAATTTTATATAAATTAGTATAAAATAAAAATCATCCTAATTTTCGATTCAATCAATATCTATTCCAATTTTAATGCGTAAATTTTAAGCTTGAGTTCGAATGTTCAAAAAATGTGGTTGTAAAGGAATGAGAATTGGATTCGATCTGCTGAAAAATTCTTCAGACGCAATAACACACAACTGTCATTCTCATTAATTATTAAACAATATAAAGTAAAACATTTTTGAAAGATGCATCTCATGGGAATAAGAAGCCAAAAATATTAGAATATATTCTGCGTTAGAAAAACAATGCAGATGGAAAATGCCTTTAGAAACTACCCCTTGGTGATGCGTGTGTGTGTTTAATGTATAGGTTTTTCTTAATTTTCATCGGTTGCGATATAAGTTAATTCTTTTTATGAAAACTAATAACCTTCTTAATTACGTCGTCAAAATACCATCAATTAACAAAGAAACACAAAGAACCATATTCTTAACGAAGAATATTGTTCACTTTAACTCAAACTCCTCTTCGCTTCATATGCTGTCTTGGATAAACTTCATTGTAGCGAGAGAAAAAAAAAGAGACCTGTTATGAAATAAAAAAACAGAAAATAAAATTGTTTGTTGATAAAAAAAAATGTTACAGAAAAAAAAAGGCGAAGAAAAAAAATATATGAATGATATTGCCAAAGGCGGTGGCACTGTACGCTTTACGATCTTATTCTGATACAGTCTACTGTCTGCTAAGGGTTTTGTGTTGCTTTACAATAGCTTCATGTCTAAACTCTATTAACAAGAAAATAGGCGGCATTTTCTATCGCTTGTTCATGAAATTTCGGAGTAGAATGAAGTTATTTTTCGGGAAACTGAATACTCCTCTCAATTTGCGGTTGCTTTCATTTGAGAGACTTCAATCATACGCTTTCAGAGCAGTGAAGAACTAAAATATAATCAAAAAGCAATTTACTTCAGTAACTTAATATGAAAAATAAAAAAACCCACTCTCTTTCCCTCGTTTTATTACTAAACCTCTTTCTTTTCCGATATTTTTTTTCGGTTACAAACTGGTACTTCCATTGAGTAAACTAAAGCAGCATTTTTCGAGGTTAAATTCGGCGTTATATCCCAAATATCACTTTATTTTGATATATTCATACATTATAACCAAATAATAAATTCAAAACTGTAAAGTAACGGAAACGTATAATTTTTCTCCTTGATTATTTTGTTCATATGAAAATCAATTTTTGCAAATGTAGTATTATTACAATTGCTTAATTTAAATTAACGATATTAACAAATTATAAATTGTATTAACTAATTATAAGGAATCTAAAATATAGTATCAGTTAAATTCTAACATGATAGCTACGTAAATAATTTTAAAGAAAATTATCACAGGCAACTGATAAAAAAAATGCCGTAGTTGAGATTTTTTCATATTTTATTAATGTATTTTAATAGAGTAGTATCAGTAATTTTATTAGTTTAACTAATACAACAAATAAATATATTTATCAAAATCTTATAAATTTGAAAATACATATTTCTTAAATTTAACAGCTGTTCTTTAAAAATGTAATGTTTTAAAAATAATCTTGACTAGTTTTTATTCTGTTATAAACTTTAAAATCAGGTGATTCAATCTGCACTAGATATTCAAATGGCATAAATTTTTATACGTAAAAATTATAACTGTTTAACATTTTTTATGTTTGCACAATTAGGAATATAGATGTCTTTTACTACTTAAATAATGGTGTCCGCACATTACAATATTCATAGATATCCACTACATCACAACGGACCATTTAAAAATTGTGACAAATAGAAATTTTCTCATGCCCTTGTTTAATAAAAATTTTTGATCAATTTTTTTTGTGTGTAAAAATTGCTCATTTAATTATTTTCAAGGCAATTTTATTATAAGAAGCAACTTAATGAAAATCAAAAAAACATTTCGCCCGAAACAGTATCGTATTTTATACGGCAACATGTATTTCTTGCTCTTTTTTAACAAAATGATGCAGATAAATGATTTCATAGATGTGAATACACTTAACCAACGAAGAATACAGATGAAAAGTCGAAAGTATTAAAATATATTAATCTTATATATATATATTACATTTTTGAAAAGAATTCCTGTGATAAAATTTTAAATTTCTTTTAAAAAGTATTAAAGAGAATTGAAAACGACATTACATTTATGTTTTAAAACTTTTTTTTCTCTAAAATATTATAATATGAATTCTGACTGTCAATAATTATTAAGATATTCTATAATGAAAAAAATTTTAAGTACCCGAAGAAATAAATTTTATTCTTTTTTTTATAATAATTCTTTCTTTTTTCATGATGAATAATGTTAGAGAACCAAATTCTTAACATTACTTTATAAATCAATTTGTACTTTTTATGTGCATTTATACTCTTTTTGAAAAAAGAAAAGTAACCGAAGAAACAAATCTTATTCTTTTTTTCACAATGAATGATGTTAATGAGCCAAATATTTAATATTACTTTATGATTGATTTTGTTCTTTTTTTGTGTGCATTTACACTCCTCTTGTATTAAAAAAGTAAAACTTATTCTTAAATTTATCGATAAAGAATTAAATAAAAATGTTATAAAGCTGCGCAAAAATATGAAAGCAAGTGCATGCAGTTGCAAAAACCATGAAGGCTGAGTTCTAGCATAATTTATCAAGATCAGGTATGTGGTAAACTCTTCAAGAGGTAAAAAAGAAAAAGAAAAAAAAAAAGGATCATTAATTATTAACAGCAGCCACTCCCTGTATTTTAGACTTCTTAAACACTCGTTTAATAGTTCTTTTAACCATTTACGTTTAATTCAAAAGCACATCTTTTACTGCATCAAAAATTATGTTCTCAGACAACAGCTTAGCATAATAGGATGCTTGCGACGTGATTGTTTTCAACAAGCGCTCATGATACAGGTCAGTAACTAAACAATATCAGAAACAGAAGCCGAGTTGCAAGAAGATCCATTTTAATTTTACTAAGAACCTTGCAACTGATTAATCTTTTGTATAGCAACATTTTTAAAATATAATTTTCTGAGAAATAATTTTTAATCACTAATTTCTTTTCAATCCTTTCGAAATATCACAGTATACCTAATCAATATTTGCGGAAACTATGTTTTTCATTTTCGCTTAAAAGTATTTTACAGAATTTGATTGTTCATCAAAGATTATTTGAATAGTGGTTGAATAAAGTTTCCTTTTCCTATTATAAATTGAAGAATGGACAGTTAATTCCTAAGTTTCCAAAAAGTACGAAATACTGTTGACGCTGTGTAGCAAACTCGCACCAATGAGGGATTACTAATACGAAAATAAATCATTGTGAGATCCAAAATTGCCGCTAGTGCTTTTTGCATAATTTCGGAAGCTCTAAAATTATTCATTCATTGCTTTTTAAATACTTTGCACCCACATTTTTTTTTACTTACTTACTGTGTATCGAGAGAAAGAAAGTATAATGTCATATAATTAGGTAATTCATTAAATTAGGTAATTTATTAAAAAATATGAATACTGAAAAAAAAAGGATTTTTTTTATCGATCAATTTTGCATCGGTACTATTCTTTATTTGATTTCTCTTTTTTTATTTCTACTTGATAATACTAGCCTCTTTGAACGACCACTACCGCCCATCATTTATGTATTTAAAATAATTTACAAAAATCAAACAATCAGTTCCACAGTCACAACCACTGTATAGATTTTGCCAATTTTTATTGGCTGTATTTTTAAAATGGAGATTTTAATTTACGAAAATTGGCAAATTTATCCGGTTGTTAAGATTGAGGTTATTGTCTCTGTTTTATTTTGCACTATCTCTCGATATGGAAACGAATAAAATTGACTATCATTGATAACATATCCATGGATTTTAAACAAATGAGATTTCATTCAAATGAGACGTAAACCAAAAGCCCCTTACAAATTTCACAATTAATGCTTTTTAATAACTCGTGATTGTTGAAAGGAAATTTGAAATTGTTTTCATATATCTACAGGTTTTTTTTTCTCATTACAATAGAAGGGGAAAATAAATAATTTAGTTTTTGTTGCTCACAAACTTTCCTAGAATGGTGTTAAAGCACAATTAAAATATTTTTAATAAACATCTACATATTGTGTGTTGCAATTCAACAAGCAATTAACGCTGCCATATTAGCCAATTATATCACTACTTCTAATACTTTGCCCAGATTCGAAAAAATTTCCTTAATATTCTCAGATTTAAAATAAAAAATTTCAGAATGTCCTGTTTATTCATTAGAAATTTAAAAATGAGATGAACTCTTTTTAAAGTAAGAAATAAATGTAGATTTTAAAACAAGAAGATTCTGAAGAATTCCTCTTTCTAAAGATACCCACGCGTTGAATATAAACATATTGTTTTAACACGACACAGTTTTCTCTCTGTTGCGTAAGCAAGCAAGCAAACAATTTCGTATAGTTACTTTTGGCTTGAGAGGTATCATCTTTAAATTGTTGTTAATCTATATAACTACTTACATTCTGCCGTCGTCTTCGCATAGGGGTAGAGCGTCTTCCTCATGATCTGGGCGTCCTGGTTTCGAGTCCCGGTTCGGTCATGGTTGTTCTTCATCTGTTCTATCTGTGAGATGTATGAATGCGCCTCCCTGTGAAAAAGGGTTGTGCAAGCGAATGTGATGCGTGAGTAGCTAAGACGTACTCTTGGCCCTAGTTGGCGCTACTAAAACAAGAGATGCTCCCTTGGTTTAGAATCGATGACGAAGTTAGCAAGCTTGTCCGTGGCAAGTGCCATTAGAAACAACAACAACAACTTATATTCAAACTTATATTATTAAAACAACTTACTACTACTTATTGCGATGAAACAAATATATGTTATGTATGTTAACGTCTCCCAATACTCTCTTTCGTTATTGGAACATTTTTGAATATAGCTTTCATTTCTATTATATAGAGACTTGTACTATCATGAACATTAATTAAGAGACCAAGGATTATTACCCTTGATTGTTATCTTATTATTATCTTAACTTTATATTAAGGGACCAAGTGAACTGAGAGGTCAATTTATGAATCAATGCTACTCCCTCCCTGTTTATCAACCGTTTAGAGCATCTCGCTCTGAAACTCTGATCACTATAGATTTATTCATATTAAACATTTTGCTTGTGTGCATATTTAAATTAAATTGCGATATAAAATTAATCAGTTTTATAACATTTAAAAAGTCTTATATTTTGATTGTAAATTGAGCGCGATTGATTCGGTCTTCAATGTATTATCATTAAGGAATATTAAAAAAAAATTAATGAAATGGATCAATATATCTTATTATAAAAAGGAGAAAGATGAACGATTATGAATTCTATAACTTTTAAACATTTATTTTTTTTAATATAGGAAGAAAGTGAACATTTTCATAGCTCAAAAATTTAAATCACAGCTATTTTACGATTTTTCAAAGTTTGGTCGAAATTCTTCTGTTAAAGTCATGTTCTTAAAGTGTTTAATTATTAGCCCGCACGCATGAATTTTTTTTTATTTTCAATATAAAACAAAAGGGTGAATGAAGTCACAAAATAGTGCTTTGTTTTCGTTGATAGGAGAAAGGAATCAAAGGAATTATGTCGATTTTAAGCTTACTAGGATATATCGATCATTCTGCCCATCTATCGATTTTCAGATGGTATATTTTGGGAAGCTATACTGTTCCTTTTATCTTTAATAGTATCCTGAAGAAAACTTTGAAATGATTGGTTGGCTACTAATTTTTCCTGGTTTGAATATGAAAAAAAAATAATCTTAAGACAAATAAAATCCTTCCATGTATTACTAAATAAAGCAACTTCTGGTCTCCAATACACTTTTCGAAAAGAAATCTGTCTTCTTTTTAAGCTTTCCGGTTTTCTATAATAACATAATTGTAAACATCGATGCCTTACTCAATTATAGTTTGGATATAATTATATTTTTAAAAATATTCTTGTATACGTGCGTGGGAGTATATATTGATTCCTCCACTTGCTCAGAGCTCCAAGAAAACGCTACGGCATTTTAACAAGAAAAAGGGTAAATTTATTTTACACAAAAAAGAACAAATCAGGAAAAATTAACAGAACAAATAGAAGTAGCTTTTTCTAGTTGGGAAAGAAATAATAAATTCCTGCCGGCCAGACTACATAACGGATAGCGATACAGTAGTCCCCACACGTGCAGATGTGACAGATCCTTTGAAGACATAGATATATCTAGAATATCTAATAAAGGTTAAATACTTCGATTAATCATAAAAGGTTATGATTTTTTTTCTTAAAAGTTTCTAACTGAAATTAACACTGATGAACAGCGATGTTGAATTTCAGCTGTTAACACGTTTCAAGATATTAGTATTCATTATATTTCTCACAAATCCAGGCATTATTATCATCTGAGATGAAGTTGCAAAAATTGACGGACTACTCGATAATTGCGCGTGGACACCGTCATCCCTTAATAAAGAGGCATCTGTCTCAAAGGGGTCCGGAAAGCTCCGAATATTAAGGAGGGTGAGGGGAGGGTCTCTTTTCTTAATAGAGGAGGTAAACATATAAATAACACTTTGGAGGAGTAATAAAATGTGCTACAAGCTTTCGTTAATGTAGATTGGCAAGATCAATCCAGAAAGAAAAAGTAATTTAGAAAAACGCATTAATAATCGCACGCGCTTTAATGATACTTTATAAATGCTACGAGATAAGCGTGTTAAATGGATTCCTGCTCTTAATTAATATTATCCCGTAAATTGAATGACTATATTAACCAATAACCTTTCCAAAGAATGGCACGCCCACCACTACTTTAAGGTCTTCAGAAATTGTTATTTGATTGATGAACAAACGAAAGCGATCTCTCAACCAATAAAGTTTTTTTACGTACAGACCTCTTTTTTAATGCATGATTAGATAAAATCAAAGTAACGTACAAGGGAAAATTCATTACTTTGATAGTTATTTCTGAATTATGAAGGCAGATGATGGACAAGCTGTCATATTACGGAGTTGCTTGAAGCACCTCGAAAGATCTAAAATGAATTACGAACTTTTTTAATGCTGCCTTCCCCGCTGCTAATTGGATAACACACATTCGCGTGGCTGGCATCACGTTTCGATCGAACCTCGCGCTCTTGGAACGGAGGGGGAAAAAAGATTATCGACAAAGTAATCCATAAAAATCTTGTTACATTCAAGTCGCTTTTTCTAACTAGTTGCTTATTACGTTTTCATTAAAAACGCACGAATAATACACAAAAAACGAAAGACGATGATGATCTTATGGATGTAACGCAATGTGGCGCAAGTGTAATCCTCATTATTAGTATCACAATTATGCTTTTAAGCGCATCAAATATATGATGTGCATTAGAGCACTTGACTTTTTTACTTGCTAAATCCTTTTTTTCTTTCTTTTAGAACGCCGGTTTTTAAGCAGCATCTATTCTTTAGAATAAGGGAAAGTATATTATTTCCTCGTGAAGTTTATCTACTAACTTTTATTTTTATGTTTATTAACTATATCTCCAATTTTTTGGTTCATGACAGCATAACCCATGGCGTTTTTTTGTCCATGTACGATATTAGATTTAATAGTAAAGTAATTCCGTGAATCGTTTTGTGAAACAAATGAAATGATCGAAAAATCTTCTAATAGTTGAGCATAGATTGTCAAAACAGATTCAATATAATATCATGTTACCCATGAAAGAGCCCTCTCCCTCCCCAAAAAAAGTTATTATATATATGAACGTAAAATAATAAAGAAAGCAAAAATTTGAGTATACTAGCTGCTTTACGCATATTAAGATTCCAAAAGAAAATTCATTTCGTTGGCTTTTCTAAAATTGCAATAAAGGTAATCAACAATGAATGCCATTACAATCAAATATAGAAATGATGATAGCAACTGCCAAATGAGAAGAATCGTTTAAAAGTATACGAAATATTCTAGTTGAGCATAATTTCGCCAGATATATTAAGTCAGGTTAAAATAAGAAAAAAAAAAATACCGTAAATTAGATTTTCCCAAAGTGTGCGCCTTGGAGAGTCTTGACTACCTCACAGCGGCGCAAAATGTTGAAAAAAAAAGCTAATCAAAGGCTAATGTCAGAGAATTTTAATTCCATTTTCTTTTCACACGAAGTTGGGTTTGGGTCAGTTGCTGCCTTATAATGAAATGCATCGGTCCAGAAGCAATGTGAAAAAAAAAATGAAGATAACTATGTTCTTGATAAAATGTATAGTAAACCGAAGGTTGAAGTTATGAACTCATTCATCCCATTGATTATTATCTCTACTAATAATGTGCTAATAATTTACAAACAAAATACCCTGGCTTAGAACTACAAAACTTGCCATAAATATATTGTAAAGCGTGGGAATGTGCATCCCGATCGATTTCTAAGCAATTTTAAAATTTTTTTAAAGATGTCTTTTAAATCATAATGATTTAATTGCCTTACAATCTTTTTTTTTACCTGAATTGTGACAATTTTTTGTAAAGTAATTTTTTAGAATAACTTTTAACAATACCTCATATTTTTTCAATGAAATTCAAGCTATTTCTTTTGTTTCATCAATCATTCTATCACGTGATTATCTGCTATTATTGAATGTACGGAAGAAAAATTATGATTATTAGCTGCATAATTCACACGAAGAATTACAAATTGAAGATAGATTACTCAACAGTTTTGTTTTTTGAATAATACTTTATTCCATTAGAAAGGTTCATTTACATTATTAAACAAAACATGCGAAAGGCTATTAAAAAAACACAGCCTTAATATCTTCCTCAGCTTGAGGTTTCACACATTTTATTTAGGGAATGATGAACATTAGACTGCGTATAAGAGTTTTAATCTAAATTAAATGCAACCAATATTCTCGGTGAACTAGTAGTCACCAAATTATTGACTATTTTGAAGAAGAAAAAATGTTTAAATATTGAACGTCTCATAAAATCTAGATTTGGCAAGGGATCAAGAAATAAAAGGTGGTGAGAACCACTACCATGGAGCACTTACAACGCTTGGTGAATGCGATAATGGCAGTATGGAACAATGAATTCTAGTTTTAAAAGTTTCGCCCATCAACATTCATAGAACCCTTTCAGTTACGTTCCTCCGGCCAAAAATACATTACTTTTTTTTTTCACTTATACTTTTCGGAAATTTTATTTTTTAATGATGATATTTCATGCATAAAATCATCATTATATCGCTATAACTTGAGGAATATGATAATGAGATGTAGATGCTAAATTAACATTCACCCAATTCCTTTAAACGAACTTTATAATGATCGCATGGTATGAAAATGAAAAAGCAGTTCGAATTTTTTTCAGCAGACGTTTAACATTGTTGTATAGGGTGAATACTGAAGTTCGTTCAGGTGTTGTATCTGTATGCTAACTAATGGGTGAATTGTAAAACATCCTTATGTTGCATGGTGAGCTCTTCTGAATTACAGAATTAATATTTCAATCTTGAAAACTGTGGGAGATTCTGTCCTAAGTTCAAAGTTTAAAATATTTTCTATTTAGCAAGGAATTTCGATTTCTAACAAAGTTACATCGATTGCATAAGAATCGATGCTAAAATGTTAAGATCGGAATCGCTCGTGAGCAAACAATTTAATGTTATCTGTGTTTTATTCTATACTAGCTTTTACCCGCGACTTCGTACGCGTGGAAATAGATAGGAATTTATAGCATCAATGGCTTTATCTTTTGTTACTCCTGCGCATGCGTGTTTTTCAACACTAATTGGGGCAACACAGATGTATGAATTTTCTACGCTAGTTGGGGTAACGCAATATAGATTATAAATTTTTAATTTCCTTTGTTCTGTTTTATTTTAATTCAAAAGTACTTCAGAATGAATCCGAAAGATATATTAATTAACAAAGTTTAATTTTAAATGTATCGAACACTAAGAAAATAAACAGAATCATTTGAAATAATAGTCAAAATCATGTTAAGCCTAATCTCATTGGCATGGGAGGAAAAAAACTGAAGCTTTACTCATTTGGCGATTTTTGTCGGGAGAGTTAGTTTTTAATTAATAAACAATTAACCACTCAATTAAACGGAACAAACAGTAGCCTATGTCGTATTCCAGACTGTAATTTATCTCTTAGCTATATTCCATCCAATTCTGTTCGGCAGTTCTGGCTTGATTGATTAACAAACATCCATCCATCCATCCAAACTTTCACATTTATAATAGTAGTACAGATTCGTGTGTGCAACGTGAACGCCTTTTTCGAACTAAATTAACGACTGTAAAGTTCTTGATTGAAGCATTATCTATTCTGAACAATTTAGAATATTTCTTAAATTTCTGAATGCGTAAACAGTTTATATTTTTTGGCATATTAAGATAAAACGCCATGATATTTGATGATGCCAATGATATTTGATTAACAAATTATAAAATATAAGAATTCCAGTAATGAATCCAACTTTAAAAAAAAAATCTTTAAATGTGCAAAACATTATAACATTCATCTTCACTTATAATAAAGATGAATGTGTGTATGTATCTCTCTCTGTGTGTTGGCATTATATAGTTTATGATCTAGAGCTATCAGACTTGGCACATATATATTTTCGAAGGTGAGAATGGCACTACAGAATGTTTTTTTTAATTGTAATTATAATTTTAATTAATTAAAAGTTAAGCGAAATGTTCGCATTTTTTTTTTTGCCATTACATCTAAAAATTAATATATATATATATAACGCATATTTTCAAACAACAAGCATTTCAACCAGTTTCTCCTCATAGATTATTGACATTTTAGAATATGGAATATAATTTTTTAAAAAAATCCTCTCTTTTTTTTTGGCACGAGTAAAAAAAAAATTCATGAATCAATTACTGTGGATGCAAGTTAAAGAGTGTAAATACTACGAAAATCTTATTTCGGAATAAGGCAATTTTTAAAAAAATTTCAATTTTAACACTGGCAAAAGCACTCGAATTATTATAAAGACGAATGAATTTGGATTTCAACATAACATTAAAATATCATAATACTGCATAATTCTCCTGGTCAAATTTGGTTCAAACATCGTAATTACGGACGAATAAATCGAAAACTAGATTTCCTTCTTTGTTTTAAGCATCATTGGCAAAACCTTGTTTTACAAGCAGCATAAGCTAGCAAAATTTCAACTCACCATTTAAAATAGATACAGATATTATATAACTTTAAAACTTTTATTGAAAATAAAGAAAAAAATTGAAACGATACGAAATTGCTATCATTAAGAAGGCAGTTGTTTTGAATTTTAAAATAACGTCAAAACCTTTTTGTGAAATAATAGTTTCGGAAGATACGATCATCAATTTCAACAAATAAGTCATAGCGATTACCTATTAGGCGATGATTAAGTCTATTTTCATGGTGAATTAAACTGCCCGTTTGAAATTTATTTCTTGATTTCTTTTAGATCTTCTTTCTTTTGACTGAATAGAGCCTTTGATGACACAGCGAATTTTCAATAATAATATATTGCATTTCATTAATATTTATCGATGCGTTGAAAAAGTACAATCGTAAAAATATTCAATGACGAAACATGAAATTTTAATACAGCAATTTTTGCACTTTTGACAGTTGTCATTCTACAATAAATACTAATAAGAGAGATTTCTAAACTACGTATGTTAGTTACATAGAATAATTTCACACAAAATAAAAATCTCTTGCAAGAGCACGCCACGAGCACACGGAAAAAAAATCATTGACGTGTTGCCATCACATTGACATAAACTCTTATTAAATGATTAAGTTAGCTCCTATTACAAAGCCTATAAATATGTAATTTTTAGCACATGTCTGAATGAAACAAAATAAACATGAAACATGACATTTTCTAAAAGATAAGTGTAAGAAAAAGGTTTCTGCGAACTTTTAAAATATCTATGTTAGTAATTCAATAATTCTGTAGTATTTCAGGCAAACAAGTTTTATGTACTTACTGTATATTCGCTCTAATTGGAACCAAAAACAAAATTTTGAAACAGTTAATGTTAGGCATATACATCTTTTAGAAAAAGTAAAGAACACTAATATAGTAAAGAATACTATTTTATGCAGTTTGAGTCCATAAATGTTCTGGTGAATTTCAAATCTTACATTTTATCCGACCTTCGATCTTTGAGTAATATTTAAAAAAATATTCTTGAGACACTGACATTTTTAGTAAAAAGAAAAGTTCACTTTATTGCGACTAAAACCGAATAAGCTATGAAAATTTGAATATTACTATCTTTAAAAAAAAAAAAAAAAAACTCGAGATGTTAGACCACTCCGTTTTCCGCATCGAGGAAAATACTACAATCATCAAGACTGATTGGTCTAAAATAATGGAATTGTCGATTATCCTAAAATAAGGAAATTCAAAGATTCATCATCGACTAGATTTTATCACCGGAGATAGAAATTTTTAAATGCCAAGGATATTTATTGAATAGGATTCATAAGATCGAAGAACATTATAAAATTTCATAATTTTTTTCAGAAGTGCATTTATTAACTGAAACAAAATATAAAAAGTTATTATTCACGTCAGATTAAATTCTTTTGACAGTAAATCTAAAATCTAAATTTTATAATGAATTAAAAAACATTTATTGAATAATTCTTTGAGACATTCCATGAATTCTAAAAAAAAATGTACTACACATAAAATTTTAATGCTGAAGGATTCTGTTTACTATGATTATATTTTTAAAAGCATGTTTGATTTCAGCAAAAATTTTTTACTTTAGCTGAAATTTAATCACACCCATTTCAATTCATTGCTCAAATTTTACGAGAGCTAACAGAAAATTAGAGAGATGCATAGTACAATGAACAGATTTGTGTAAGGCTTATATTATAATGTAAGTTATATGAGTATCAAAATTTGAATTTTAAAATATTTTGCTGATGAAGCTATTAAGAGAGCAAATTACAAAAAATATTTAATTGTAAATTTTTGAGAGCATTATTCATGGCTATTAAAAGATCAAGTTACATAAACTATGTAACTGGAAATTTTAGGGAGCATTAATCTGGGAACTAAGCATTTACTTTAAAAAATAATAGAAGGATTTACTTGATTTTGTTAGGCAGATTTCTCACTTTTCCAGTATTTATATTTTTGCATCGATTGATTTTAATTTAATGTAGTAATAAAATGTTTAGATTCCATATAAAATTTTAACGCAAAAAAACCTCACGCATTATTTCAAAAGGTGCCATGTAAGGCTAATAAAAACCCTTCAATCATTTGAATAAATTACTTTGTATCACCTAAAACTTATTAACTGTATATTTTTATTTACATCTGAAGTCTAAATATTTTCTTCTAGCTGTGTTTAGTAATGATGTTAATATGGTATTTTTTCACGTTCAGAAACGAATAGTTAGACCCTTGACTTAAGCAAGGGTTTAAATTTTCCAGAGATTACTTTAAATATCTAGAAAATCAAAGGAAAAATGAAAAACAATAGCATCTTGAAAATTCAATATAGAAGTTTCCAATTCAGTTGTATTAATTTATTTTTAATTTTACTCCAAAGCTTTCAAAGCATAAGAGGCGTCCTTCGTTGGGTCCGTAAGTGGGGGGACGTAATCGATCCTACAACTTTTTTTTTATCCCATCAAGGAATCAAGAAATTGCTGATTTATATGATAATATTTCATCCTCTTAAGTGCAATGTATCTAACTATTCCTACTATGCCATCCTACTATTACTACTAGCCAGCTTCACATATTTACCCAAAACGCTGAACAAAGTATAAAAACCGGAGAGGAAGATTCATAAAATGTACAATTAGCACATCTCATTGCATAACAACACATATGTCCTATAATGTAGCAGAACACACAGAAAAAAAATTTGAACATTTCAAAAATAAACATTATACGATCAAACGTATCTGGATCCATTCTAATTTAAACATTTTTTTTTTGTTTCCGAATTTGTATCGAAGGTCTGGATGAACAGCTCTTGAACTTCTATCACTTAAAGAATGTACATAACCTCACATTGTGAAGTACAGATTGATCGACACCGAGTAAAAACTGACGAAGGGGAAAAAATAGGCTCACCTTATTGCACAAAGATTGATAAAAATTTACAGAGCTTCCAAACAGTGGTTTATTTCCTGGGCGAAATACTTATATGCATTTTCATAAAAATTAGCATATAATTTCGGAATGATATAAAGGCAACATTAAGAAATTCAAAATAAATTTCCATAGTCTCTTCACCAAGTTCAAATTCTTTCATTTATCTTGTATTCTTTATGCAGTTCGTTACTTTTAAACTTATGATTTTGAATTTATTTGACACCTTTGATTTGAAAATAATAAATGCGATGTTCCTGCAAAAGTCCGCTAACAGATTTTTCTCTGTCTATAGTTTCTAATTTAAATCTCCGATATTCATCATATCAATGTTTCAGATGTCTAAATACTTTAAATTGTAAATACTACTCAGTTTTTCTGGGAAATAAATCACTAATAGCAAATACAGACTGTGTAATTTCGACTGTACATTTGGGTTGCCGAAACATATTTACGCAACTGGTGTAACTACGGAAATTTGTGGACATGTTTAAAATTAAATTAAGGCAGTTCCGTTTTTGTTTCAACATGGTCGTGCTCCCATTCATTAAGTACGAGCAGTGCAGTACTGACACTGATAGTTAGAAAGTTGACTAACTTGCTCTGAATGAATCAACTTCCTAAATTTTATCTTATAGAATATCCGTAAGATGGATTAGACCATCGAATCCGAACCATCTTCATTCTTCTTCAAGAATACGTCATTCTTTTACAAGAATGACGTACGATTCTAGAAGAAACAATCCACAGACTTATTGATAAATTTTCGCAGAAACTAGTTTTCCTTGACCAAAAAGAGTTCCTAATTCATACTACTAATTGACTCATCTGCAGGATAAACAAAATATCAAATAAAATAATATTACAATTCTAAAGTGTGAGTAAATGATGCGAATAACGAAATAAAATTTATTAATTTATTATTTTTTAATATAATTATTTCAGTCCAGATGCCTAAAATTTAGTAAAATTCAAAATTTGCTCGTGCTTTATATGCAGAAGAAACATAATTAACTATATTTTAAAAGCTTTATTATTCAGTATAGTTATTTAAATATCTTCAGAAAAAAATCGTGATATTGCTACAATGTTTGCTTTACTATAGCTGCCTGATAAGACAAATATTGTCGCATGTGTAAATAATTTGTTCCGATAAAATTTTACTGGAATGTAACTAAAAAGGAGAAATTTTTCAACTATCAGTTGAATTCTAGATCTCGTTAAACATGGATCTGAACCGTGATTTTGAATGCTTTGAGACAAATTCAATGAAATAGAAAGGGACAACATAGATTTAGGAATTTAAAATTATTTGTTAGTTGATGTTTTTATGAACACGATTTGAATTCCGTCAGAGGAATGAGGTAAAATTCAACTAGAGAACAAAGAAGGATGTGTAGCTAGACTGATGGCGCAATTATGATTTTGTGGTTGACTCTTGATCCTAACGCTGATGATGGAACGTGTCTCTTAGTGAGAGCTCTATACACGTGATGTTCACAATAAGGTCAATTTCTAGTCATTCAAGTATATTATATATCAATACATAAGACAGAATGAATTTTTTGGAACAGCACTTTTAAATATTTATCAAAATTTTCATTTGACCATTTTATTAATCGGCATCAAATATTCATTTGATTTATTTCCGGTGGAGGAAAATTGTACAATAATAAAAGAGCAAAGAACGGCTACAAAAAGTATTCAGTAGTTTACAATACCTTAAAAATAGGTACAAATCCATCGTAACACATTTATAGATAATTTTAGGATGATTTTACTATCCGATGCCTGGTATTAGTGACCTTTATCACAGATGAAAACACACTTTGAGAACTAAAAAGAAGAAAAAAATATATATCTATCAACTGACAACAATAGTAAGTTGTTTACTGAAAAAAAAATGTCCATTACTGAGAAAAAAAATTCAATTCCATTCATATGGTTATAATAAAATTAAAAGGAATCTCAATAATTTTTTCAATATTTTATTGAAATAAATCTTAAAAAGCTTTTTGTATTTAAAAGGGAGTATTTCATCTGATTTAAAAAAAAAACGAATTCTTTAGTGAATGTGACAATTTAAAAGCATTTTTTCAGGCATTTTGAATAAATTTAATTTCTTTTGAAATATGTCTCCTTGATGAAACCAGTTACGTTGAATATTTCAACCTTCAATTTAGCTGTTGCTTTATCCTGATGCTAAAAAAAATTAGTTACAGATGAAGTAATTACATAGAAAGGTTCACTCTACAAATATTAGTTTCAGAACTCAAAGATAATAATCTTATTTTTACTCGATAATTTTATTTTAAACATTACAGACAGTTGCTATAAACTTTATCAATAGAAACTTTAAAACATACATTTTATAAAATTTAAAAGTGAAAAGAAATGAATGTTTTGAACGTATCGCATGAAAGAAATCGAATGTGTTTTCTTTTTTGTAAAATGTGTTGTCTTTTTAACACATAATCAAATTCGATGTTATGACAAAAGATATTAAAACAGTTAAAGTTTTCAAAATGTCCAGAAAGCGTAAAAAATTTTCTCCATTATCATTAACTCTTAATATGGTTTTAAGAACTGAAGGAGTCAATGAATGGGAGGGGGGGGGATTGCAAAGCCCAAATTGCCAAAAAACATGACGAATATAAACGAATTAATTGCTGATTTGTGCTCAAAAATTTTGCTTAACCTGGATTAAATCATTTTGATGTTTATTTCAACCTCTTATTCTTATGGGATAATACTATCCCCATGCCTTCAAAAGTTAAGAATTTTTAATTAAAATTCAATCAATTTCCATGCATTTAGAAACTTGGATGAGAAAAACGTAAAAAGCTGATTAATTTTATAACTTGACTATCATTTTTCTAGTTTAAAAATAGCTGATTTATTTACTCTTCGTCAGAAACTTAGACACTGAAACGACGAGTCAAAGAGTAGAAGAGAATACAATAATTGTCTCACTGTATATGGATTTGCCAAGTTTTTTTTTGTACTAATTTGGACCGACAACAAAATAGTTCCGCAGACAATGTCGATCCATTTTCTTAACGGTGTAGGTGAAAGGATTTTCGAGGCAAGCGGCTTCACATTCATCATTGTTTAATGAAACGGAAAGCGTTTGCGGGCAATCTATGTGAAGGGCTGTCTTGTTACCATAACTAATTAGGCGCACTCCGAAACGGAGCATACCCTGCTGTCGAGCGAACAGTTTTGTGTCACGGCATCTGTCATACGCATCTGACACTTGAGATTCGTATATATCTCATTTCATCTCATTGAAATGCGATCGCCGTGCCCCTTTCACTTGGCGCGCTCAGCGCATCGCTCATCGCGGATTTGGATGGAGGGGAACACAAACGGCGAGAACAGTCCCTTAAAGGGAGATACAAATGTCAAAACGAACTCGGTGACACCTGTCATTAAGATTTTTTTACACTGTGTCAGATTGATAAATCTCACTTCGCTCCCATTTAACGAAAAGTACGGCTGTTTATTCATTTCGTTGTGGTTTGGTGTTTTTATCCGAGTGAATTGTTAAATTAGAAATAATTATGGATTACAGATACTTTGAATTTTTGTTCTTTATTAATGTGGATTCTTTAATTAACATCTGATAGGAAAAGCATAGAAGGCAAGTTATAAAATCATTTTATATAATTTAAATTGATTAATTTCCGTTTATCGTAAAATGAATCAAAACTTTGACATTTATAAAGATATATATCTTATCTTAAGCTAAATTATGATATTTACAGGATAAACTCCTATTTAAAATCACATTTTTTAAAAAATAATTTGTCACAAAAATTATGCTAGTTTATTCATATAAAGAGCAAAATTTCTACAAATTTATTTAAAAATTAATTTTAATATTATTATTATTAAACATTAAAAATCTTTGATGACCAACTGGTCTGCCGAAAGCATACTTTATATTTAACTAGCCGCCTTTGGCGACCATCCGGTTCACCAGTCTTAATGTTCGTTAAAATTTTAATAATTAAATATTTTATGCAATTCCTACTTTAATAGCTTCTTCATCAAAATATTTTAAAACTTCAAATTTTGATAGTCATATAATTCACTCATAATGTTATAAAAGCCTTCAGTCATAACGTAATATGTATCTCTCTTATTTTCTGTTCGCTCCCGTAGAATTTATACTTTAAATTAAAGTGGAAAGGATTAATCTGCAATTAATATAATAATATTTTTGACTGAAACAAAGTATTCTTTTGCAATATGATTACTGAAAAAAGTCGCTGAGCGTTTAAACTTTATGGGCACTAAAGAATATCTTTCTTAATTTATGTAATATTTCAAGAATTTCTCAACAAAATTTTCTCAGATTCATCATTATCAGATCGATTAATTAACAATGTTTAATTTTATATGCATCAAACACTAAGAAAATAAAACGAATCGTTTAAAATAATCGGTTGAAAACAGGTTAAAAAAACTACTTAAAAAACGATGTACTTAAAACTATAAGCATATACAAAAAATATATAACTGACATAAATACACTTTAATTACAAAAGCATGCAACTAACCTAAAAATAATTTAAATCCTGTCCGCATCCGTTGTTAACAATTGTCAACAATCAGAACACAATGCGCATGCGTGAATTTTCTACGCCAGTTACGGTAACGCAAATGTGTGAATTTTTCTACGCCAGTTGGGGTAACGCTATGCAGGTTAGTAATTTTTAATTTCCTTTATTCTGTTTTATTTTGATTCAAAAGTACTTCAGAATGAATCTGAAAGATCGATTAATTAACAATGTTTAATTTTAAATGCATCAAACATTAAGAAAATAAACAGAATCGATTGAAATAATCGGCCGAAAAATCTTAAGCCTAGCCTCAATAGAGTGGGGGGAAAAAACTGAAGCCTTACTCATTTGCCGGCGAGGAAAATTAAAGGATTTTTTGGCAGGAAAGTTAGTTTTTAATTAATAATTAAAATTCTATTTAAAAATTCAAAAAAAAAAGGGACCACAGGTGCTTATTCCCGACCTCCAAGGTATATATGTACCAAATTTGGTAGCTGTAGTTCAAACCGTCTGGCCTGTAGAGCGCCAACACACACACACACACACACACTGAGCTTTATATAAGTATAGATAGATTACAATATAAAGCAAGCTTTCGAATTTTTAAGCCACAAATTGTGATAGATGTTTAAAGCCATGTGATTTTAATAATCGTACACCTGCTTCATTTATTATGTACATGTAACTTCCAAATAGAATTCCATATACTTAATAAATTCCATATACATATTATCATAGTTCCCTTAAAGACCTAATCTTCCGGTTAATCTATATTTTAAATGCACTTTATCTTTGACAGTACTGTAAATTCGTTTTTTTGTTGTTGTTGTTTTTGTTGATGATCATGGATTAAATAATACAAAAATATATAGCATTAAATGGGTATGGGATCCAAAAAGACAAAATATTACTGCTAGACTGTTCGAAGTTAAGAAAGAAAGTTTAGTGTTTTGGAAAATACAGAAGTGTTTGACGCAAGGGTCTGAAAGGGAAAAGTGCTATTCTAATACTGTGTATGCAGAAAGACAAATGAACGACAGCAACCACCTTTCAGAAAGTGTTTCATCATTGGATGTATCAACTTCGGAGAGTGGGACATTTCACATATTGTTTTTATGTTTTACACAATTCGGTAGTTGTTGAGACAATTTATCCTACTTCTCTATTCATGAGTTATATGAAATTTATCTTATTGAAGCTCGGATGAAGGTTATTTTATTTATTGGAGGATATTTCCGATTAACAGTTCGCCTCCCCAAAGCGTTTCAGTCATTTTCAATTCGAATTAGATCTGGAGAACCTACTGGTCATACGAGATACTGAGTATCTTCTCTGTTTAAAAGTTCTGAATAGTCTCCATGAAGGGTACATTGTCTCCCATGAAGGTGAATTTTTCCCCATTACAGAAATTGCGAATATTAGGTAGTAGTATATCAATTTGTAACCATTCTATGGCATTTCTTGTTTGATATCAGTCTATTGGTCTCTTTCTGAGGTATTTCCTGGGTAATAAGCTGTACCGCTTCCATGCCAAATCCATTGGTATTTATAATCTGGTGACAGTATGGATCTATTTTTTTCTGATAATAGTACGCACGCCTAATCCTGTTTAATGTAATTGCGATGCTAACGACGCCATTAGAAATGGGCAGTAAGGCGCAGTATGGACAATGAGACAGGAACAACAGATCTGCGAGCGTATAATCCTTCTTCTCCCGTGTGGTGGGTATGTTTTTTCGCGAAATGCATGTTCTGTCGCAACAAGTAAAGCCTTTGCCATCTACTCATTTTATCACTGTTAGCATGTAACAAACAAAATTTACATTCGCATATACTCTACTTATTGTATCTATTTTTTCCTATTTTGCTTTTTTTTTCTGTTTTACAATTATTATGTGAGATAATGTTATTCATCCTTGGAATTGTCTGCCAATAATACGTATTCTTTCTTCCTTATTCTTTAACAGAGGGAAAAAAAACGAAATTGAAGAAACATATAATTTCAATTTCATTGCAGACAATGGTATTTATTGCTCAAAAACTATGCAAAAAATATTGTTTTAGAGTTTTTAAAGTTTCAGAAAAATGTTACGATAGTTAAATTGGTATAATTAGCAGATTATTTTTTAAATTTCAAAACGATGTAAAAATTGTTCTTATGCAATTATATTTTCAATCTTCTTAGAATAAAAATGCTAAAAATCTCAATTATTTTAAAATTAATTAAATAAATTTTTTTAACCCTCCGATTAGTTTCTCCGATTTGTATATTTTTACCCTCAAAATTATTTTCGTACCTAATTTGTTACCTCTGGGTTAAAAGATTTGTCCTGTAATGTGCCAACAGACATTCACTCACACATTCTCCTTCATTTGTAAGAAAGATGAATCAAACAAAATTTTGAAAAGAAGAGAACGCTAAGAAATAAGATTGATAAGCATAATAAAAGACCGGAAATCTCATAGCAGATCGCTTTTTTGTTAAATATTCTTTGAGAAGTTTGCTTACATGACGAAATGTTTAGGATTATTTTTTTCAAAAAATATGAAATTTTAAATTTTGATTTTTAAACTGGCTTTATGTTGTAATATATTTAAATATTATTACAGCCCTTATATGTATTTATCAGTTATTAATAATACAGCTTTTTATAAATAATTATTTAGATATATCCACATTCTGCTTTAGAGGCCATTATTTTAAAATCAAAATTTCTTTGGATACTGAAAATTTAAACTGTTTCATCACTGAATAAATCGTTACTCTTCCTCGACAAAATATGCAAGACGAAAATATTTCTTTATATCCAATCAGTAAAACGTAGAATTTGTTTATTTATTAAATGGGGAATAAGTCATAACTGTGCTGTAATCATTTACAAAATTGTAATCCTTCTTACATATTGACTTGACAATTTTTAAAGAAAGCAAATAATGGATATTTTACAATATAAAGCAGGATTTTTTTTCTTAAGATTCTAATGCAATTCAATATGTTTCAATTATATCTGCGCTGCGATGTGATTTTTTTGTAAGAGAAATAAATTTTAAATGAAGTTTCTTTTAGTTTCAGTATTGTGAAATAATATATATGTTTCTAATAACGTATATTGCTCTATGTATACCATTTGAAAAGGAAAGTGATCCATTCTTTTAAATTTTAATCATCTTAATTAAACTGTTTAAAAAAATTCTGATATTAAACTACTTCACCATTTGCAATGCAGAATTTTTCCAGTTCAATCGGCGTCCTGTTTCAAGGCTATCCTAGAGGTCAGTAGCGAAGGCAACAAGAGCCTGAAGCATAATATAATATTTTAGCCCTTAGTCTTCCTCAGTGATTTAGATGACATTGGGGGCATAACTTTATTTATCCCTTTCATGATATTTCAAGAAAATTATAAAATCAGTAACGTTTGTCTGGATGGTTCTTCTTAATACGCCTTTTGTTCTCTGGTCATTAAGCCACTGCTATAGTGACGGTGTCTTAATTTTAAATCAAATTTTTGAATCTAGATGATATTCTGCTGTCTAAACTTCTAAATCACACTAACATGAAAATACTTTATTCTTGATGTGCATTTAACTTGCATCAAACCATCGTGGCTTTGTTTCCTGACGGAGGAGTCCCATAGCGCATAGTTATTGTTATTGCTGTATAGACCGATATTTAAACTATCTATGAAATCGGAAATAGAACAATTCAATTCAACAAAATGCAAAGAGCTACTATATTTTTTAATTAGGTTATAATTGCCATAACGGTTAATTAGATTTCCAAAATTAAGCATATATGGACTAAAACAGTGTAATGCATATACTTTAAAACAATGAATATATTGCATTCGAGAGAGATGATATTTTCTTTTAAAAGTAAAAAATGAAACCAGTCTTAAGATCCTAATTTTAATGATGAGATATAACAGAATGGAAATTACAAGGGTTTTTTTAATGCATTATTTAATAACGTTTCAAAGCTAACTTTCCGTTCTCATTAGATTATATTAGTACATGACTGAACCATTAGCAATAATTGTTTCATTAAGCGTCAAACAAGGAATTCCTTCATGCCATTATTTCTTTTCAATGATCTTATTTAGCTAAAATAAGTCTAATTCAAATTAATTGATGGTAATTTAGCTCTAATTAAAGTACTCAAAGAAAGACAAACGTTTATATTAATGCGACTCAACCTGTGCTGTGACATTCATTAGGGCACCGAGAAATCATAAAAGGAAAAAAGTTATAAAAAAGAGACCCCCCAAAAAATGGAAACATAAATATTAAAAAAAATCTTCTTTCGATTCTTTGGAGCATTAAACAAAGAAATAAAACATTACCCTTAACAATAGATGATTGAGCTCAAATAAAATACAAAAGATTCTTTTACCTTACAATTTTATCTGAGAGGGTTGCGATTAAAAATGTTTGAAGCAGGAATATCTGTACCTTTGTCTGAGCATCTAAATACTTCAGAACAGTTGTGAAATAAAAAATAAAGTATATCTCCATATTTTCAATGTGAAATAACTCCACATGCGGATTAAAATTATTCAGCGGTAAAAGTATATATAAGTACAGAATAAATTTGGTAATCTTTTTAATCAGTGATCTTTGCTCATCATAAAAATGAAATATTTACTAACAGAAAATATTAACTTCTACTTTCTAAAAAAAAAAGTCAGGTGAACGTTTCGAGTTTCACTACACGGCAAAAAGATCATAAAATAAATCTGCATTTGCATACTTATGAATAGTTAGAGTCTATTAAAATACGCGTATGAAAGAAAAATATATAATAAGGAATATAGCTTTCATAAATAAATATATAAAATAGTAATACTAAAATAAAAGTTTTCTACATATTTGAGTTATTCCGGTTGCTTTGTGAAATTTTTTAAAAAAATGTTAAAAGATTCGTTAATTTCTTTTCTGGTAAAATATTTTTCATAGTATTCGTCGATCACTTGTTTTATAACTAGAATATGTCCAATAATAATTCACTGCATCCACAATTTATAATTTTTAAGTAAATTCCTTACTGAAAAATTACCTACTACCTGAAGAGGGTTCCTACAGCCCCAATATTTGTGTACGTATGTGATAAAGTAGAATTGTACGCATTATTAAAAATTAATTATCTTTCTAAATATTTGAACTTAAGCATAAAATTATTTTAACTAAGTAATTGGTTAGATTTTGATTTTTTCTGCCCTTCTGAAGATCTAATGTCAGCAAATTTAAATGCTAAAATTTAATTTGCCATATCACGTGAAAATCATAAGGCTCATAGAAATGCTGATTCAGCCTATATTCGGGAAATATCTCGCCTATTAGTTCTTTGCTACGTGAGTCCAACTGTTCACTGACATCATTGTTTTTCTTTTTGAAAATCAAATTTCCTAGCAAGAAATACACATCTTTACCCACCCGTCCATCATTTTCTACTAAAATGAGCAAAATTATCAATATCTAGGGTTAATTTCAGATCATGGATAAAATTTTCTTTTTATTTCTGTTTTTTATCTGCATTTCCAGATTTGATATTTGCATTATTTTATAAATTGGAAAATATTCAAATTCATTTTTTTAAAATTGGGATTATTCAAAAGAGAAAAACAGGAAACCACATTGCTTCGAATTTGCGTTATTCGGAATGGAGTAGGTCGTATAAATGTATTTTATCGCATTGTCCGGTATAAAGCAAAAAGAATATAAAGGATATTATCTCTCTCTCTCTCTTACTCTTTTTTTTTAAATCGGGTATTTCCAGCATATGCTTTCTTGAGTCAAAGTTCTGGGGAATGGTTTATGAAATCCTGAATCCAACATTGTATTCAGATTATTTCGATTGGTGATTCTTGTAAAGATCCTTCCTCCTAATATGGGGGCTTCTTAAATATCAGATTATATCAGTTAGAAAGTTCGATATTGATAGATTTTTAAACGAAAGTATTTTTCTCTTTCTTTTTTCTCTTATTTTTATGTTGTTGTTGCATTTTTATGTTTAATTGCAAATTTGTTATGCTCTTGTTGCGGAAAGAATAAAATGCTGTTTGGCAGGAAAAATTATAAATAGCTAAAATGGTTAAGAACTGCGCGAAGAAATAAATAAATTTGGATGACAAATTGATAGAAACAGTAAATTAATGGAAATCGAACGTGCTTACTTTCAAATATATTGAAAAGGAGATAAGGTGTAGTAGCAGTGGCCTTTCATAAAATGATACATAGTTAGAAGATATAGATAAATATTATAAATTTTAAAATTAATGTTTTTAAAAATAATTTTTTGAAATGCCAACTGTATCAAATTTAACTAATAAAAAATCTGTAAGTGAAAAAATAAGAAAACTAATTACACTAAAAGTATACAAAGTTAATTTTGTATTATCTAAAAGTGTAATATGAAAGAGGGAGTTCTTCTTTCGACTTCATTGTATCCACAAACAAAATAATTTGAATTTAGTTAAGCCGTATAAAAATAATATAATTATATAAATCTACAAATTCAGTATTATAACTGCAAATAAATTTCATTTATTTATCTCTTTTCAATTGTGAACTAAAGTGATTACCTACGAATAATATTTTCAGAGTTGGATTTTTAGGAATTTAAAAGAGATCGAAAACTTGGAGATTTATTAATTTCAAGTTCAAAGTATTTAACAGCAATGGTACCTTGAATATTGTATATTAAATTAAAATTTTTGAAGGAAAAATTAAAGGAGATTGGAGCTTCTAATTAAAAAAAAATCATGTTATAATTAAGTTTTAGGTTTGATTCCATGTTTTTTATTATTGTTTTAAAAATGTGTTCTCAATTTTAGCAACGATAAAGAGCACTCATAAAAAATATATTGAAGTCATCGCAACGCACTTGTTTATAAACGTCATAACTTGAACACTAAAAAGTATTGGTGCAAAAATTTTAATGAGAATTAAAGTAAAAAAATTTATATAAACAAGATTGGTATAAATGAAACGCTCTTTTTTTTAATTTTAGAGTTATGTAAAAATGAATTTTTATGCAATAATATACTTCAAAATTATTGAGGAATAATGCTAAAATGTCGATAAAATTTTATTTGAAAATCTAATTAAAATTTTGAAATCTTTTCTTAGTGAGCACCTTCTATATAAGAAACAACTACGGAGCAGATTTAATAGGTATAGGTCCGACGAATTTTCTTGCATCATGTTGCATGTAGCAATTTTCCGACAATATCTAGATTATAAATGTTATATTAGAAAGAATTAAAAAGAAATATTGCTCATTTAAATATAATTCTATTTAATGAAAACTGTGATAGCATAAAAAAAGTTACAAAATAATTGAATTTAATAATTAGATTTAAAAATACGAAGGGGAGAAAATAGGAAAATGCTGCAATTTTTTTGTTTGATTTCTAAGCACATGTTGAATAAGAAAATTTTCAGTCATCCTATTATAATTTCAAGATACTGATAGTAGATTTAGACCATCAGACTTTTTTGCAGAGATATTATATCAGTTCGAAATACAGAATCGGGAATTCCGCGATCTTAATACTCAGCGCATGTCCTGGTAGTTACAATAGCGAAGGCAATAGATTTCTGAATTAATCGGAAACAACCCGTAATCAATACATCACTGCCACCGTGTTGAGCGTCTGGTGGTGCCCCATGTAGGGTGAGGGACCACACAAATCAAATGTTGTGACAGCGCCGGAATGCTTCAAATATACAGTTTAGTTTTTTGCCCAAGATTTATAAGTGCCGAAAGCTTTCTTGATGGCTTGATTTACTGATGCCTTTTATTGGTATATCTCGCAAGAACTGGTTTTTGCAGTCATTTTCCTCAGCGGACGCATTTTCATCGTTTTCTTTTCCTTCTCCGAGACATTATCTGAAATAAACAAATGACGTCGGATGTAAATCTCCCAGAATTCAATTTAATAATTTAATTGCTACTTGTGTCGATTTATTCCCTGTTATTTATTGGAGTAATGAGAGTTCATTTGCATCAGATATCAAATTTATGGCCTCTTATGTCTCCTGCATAACTGCCTTCCGCAGTGAGAATTGCTTTCGGAGTGATCGGTAGCCGATTAGACTTGTAAAAGCGCAAAAAGAAGAGGCCTGGTGTTCGGAAACCAAAAATCGACTTCAATCTAGATAACATGGTTGGATATTTCGGATATTTTTCTTTTATTCTTTTTTTTTTAATGTTTAAAAATAGAAAATAACCAGTTTTGACTGCCACTTGATTTTTTTTTTTTTTTTTTTGACATAGCAGGCGATAATAAAGAAATTTCGATTGGTTCTGTATAGTCATTGGTTGTCCAAAGTTAAGTCAAATCTCAAAAGATATACAAAAAAGCGATATTTCTAAATTACGGTAATTTCAAAAACAATTTTCCGTAATATTTATATACTATATTATTTTTTATATGTTCATTTAATTTTATTTTAGATTTTTGTGATTTTTATTGATAGATTTCGAAACCTTTTTCAGATAAGATCAAAATTATTTTAAAATATAAAAATTTTCAATTTCGATTTATTTTCTGGTTGCCTGTTTACTAAACAATTCTTGTCAGAATATGCATCTCCTGGCTGCTTCTTAAAACTGTTTTCATAAAAGCAAATCGACCCATCTCAAAACTGACAGTTGAAAGGACTGTGTCTGTTTTCAAAGTAGAATTAATTATCGAATACATATAAACAGTTCCAATAGAGGAAAAATCTTTAAACTCAAATTCTACTTATTAAAAAAGCCATCAGTAATTTCACAATTTTATTTGCAATATTACGTTAAAAATATAGTTGAATACTGGAATTCTAACATATACTTTTATGCAAGTGCAAAGACTTCTTGTAGTTTCTGTGTTAAAAGTTTGCCATATATTTTTGTCAGACATTTATACACAGAATGAGAATTTCTATAGTGAATCAATGAAAAAATATGAGCTTTTGGACCAAAATTTTTTCAATGCTTTGAGGGTCGAATTTATTTTTAGTGTACAGAATTAAAACTTTCTGCTGAGGAGTAACTTAGAAAATTTCTGAAAACTGTTAAATAGTTTTAAATTACTTCGATAAATATTTAAAAACTATTTTTTATGTATCAAAATGTTATTATAAAATTTTTGCATGTCAAAATTTTTAGTAACTTTCCCCTTTATCTCTGTTCTGTTTAGTAAAACTAGGTTGCGGGACCAAATAAGAATTTCTAACCGTGTTTTTAGAGCCAGATCTGCACTTAACTCCATTATTTTGCTCTTAAATTGAATCGAAATCTTTACTTCTTTCATTTTTCATTATAATTTCCTTTGATTTTCAGTCCAATATTTGTTCAAAATTAAAAATTAAAAATATAAAGAAGAGAGCGAGAAAACGTCATTCTGCTTCTGTGATAACATAAAAATTTGTTTCGCGTTTTACTATGTAAAATCAGAGGAGATATTTAATACTCTTTCAAAGAAAGTTTTTATTAGACCATAATTCTTGGAAATTTTAACTATTTCCCAAGAACTATTGTTGTCTAAGAGACAATTTACATACATAAATTATAATTATTTTTTCCTTTATTCCGAAAATGATTTGGGTGACTGGAAAAAGAAAAAAAAATTTAAGATAGAATATATATTTAGTGAAATTATTTAATTTATTAATCATTTAAGCTAGATGAAGATGGAATTATAAATCTTTGTTATGAAATTGGAATCGACTTTTTTTAAATATGTTAATGTGTTTGTTATGATAATTTTAAGATGAATCTTATTGCTGTAATTTTTTTGCAAAGCGAATGGAACAAAGTCTTATCAGAATAATCTTACCATATAAAAATGTATTCATTCTCTCACAAATAAAAAAAAAACTTATTTCACTTTTTCGTTTCATGTTAAAAGAGGGAAGCAAAATAGAAATTCAAAGCTTACAGGAACATAATAGAATTACACAGTTTTCAATAGAAAGTTGTGTAATTGTTTATTAGATCAATGTTAAGGATTAAAAAGCGATAATAAGATTAAGAATTATAAGAATAAAATAAGAATAATTTCAAAATAAGAAATGAATAAATATTATGAAAGCTTTCCTGAAAAAAAAAGGTTAAGATTTATATTTGTTTAAATTAAAATATAGGTACTTATTCCTTTATTCATACGGTTGCTCATCGAAATGAATTGTGTCACATATTTGATAGTCTTATATAACATAAGTTTAACATTCTGGAAATTTTATAAAATTTTATTAAAATATGATAATTTTTTACCAAACTTGTAGAATTTTTATTACTTTTTTTAAACAATACTAATATTTTGCAAATTTTTGAAAACTTTATTTAATATATTTATTTTATAATTATTTACTGTAAGGAAGAAAAAATAAATACACCTTATAAGAAATTTCAGTGGGGAAGACAACCGATAGAGAAATAATAACTTACTGGTTGCATTTCAGAGAATTTTTTTAAAAATTCTCTGAAAATGCAGAAACAAAATATGTGGCATACCAAATGCTGGAAAAAACGACTGATTCAAAATTGGCATTGCCAAAATAATATTCACCTAATAGTATAAGGGAGGGACATTAACATACCGTGGAATTAAAAATTAAGTATGTTTCTTCCAAAATTATTCGCGTTCTTCTGTTAGAGAGAAGGTCCGTAGAGTGCAATCATTTTAAAATTCGGAGTTGAGCGTATACATAGAACCTATCTCAAGATACACACACCTCTTTGGAGAAACGATAATCCTGAAAGGAAGTAATTAGAATCCTCTTGTAAGCTTAATGCAGTCTATAAATGACACAAAAATGATTTATTATGACGAGATACGGTTTGACAGGATAAATTGGCCTCAGAATAAATGATTCTCGGTTTTTGTTCTGTTTTGTTCCCATTTTAATAGAACAATCTAAAAAAAGAAAGTTTGTTTTTTTCTCATGCGTCTCCGGTGTTGTCGTCAGTTTCTAATGACAAATGGAAAGATAAATGTTAAACGAAAAATGAAAATTGATGGAATTGCAAACAAGATTTGTTTTCTCTGGGTCAACGTAACAACTAGTGGATTTCAGATTTGAAGGAATCCTAGGCATTTACATCGAAAGAGAACAGTACATTTGCTCTACGGTGACTCCTATTAACACTTGCTTGATTGATTGCAAGCCTAAATGTAATGATCCACACAGATTGAAGAGTAACGGAAAAAAATGTCTTCCTTTCTTAAATTCTTCACTCGTACACGAAATATACAGGTAAAAAGTGTTGTAATACCCAGAATTCAATGAATGTCATCAGTTTGACGAAAAACACATTGCTGTATCAATCTCTAAAAATCTGTGCTCATGTATGTGAGCGTGATAGTTAAAAAAACGATGACTTAGATGGGATGAATCTGGTACAAATTTTATACTAAAGTTTTTACTAAGTAAAAATTTGAACATGGCAAAATGTGTGATATGTTTGAAATTTGAAACCGAATTTGTCCATAGGAAGATGTACTAATTGAAGTTCATATTCGAATTTTTTCACTTATTCATAAAATAGTACAACAAAGGGCCGTATCAAACATTTTTTTAAATTGGATTTTAATATCTATGTTAAATGAAAATATAATACAGATTTTTAGTTATTTCAATTGTTTACTAAAGTTTTTCCACATACGTTGAATCAAAATATCACGTAAATTTTAATTATTGTATTTGTTTACAGGATTTTTATTGTTAGATACAATTATCTGTGTGCAAGCATGACAATTAAAGCAGTAGTATAATTTATTTTAATATTATAAATAGGAGAAAAATCATGTGAAATTGTAACATTAAATAGGCAATTCTAAAATGGCTAAAAATGGTTTTGTTCTAATAATTTTACGGAAGCTAAGTCCTCAAGAGACCAAAATTATCAACTCATAAGCCAGCAATAGCGAACCGCCTGTGTAATTTTATAACGTTTAAAAAGATTTTTTGAAACCAGTTAAGAATAACCATATATATTCACATTTAATCACATATTGTAATTAAAGAAAATAAACAAAAAAACCTGGGGTGGAATTTCGAGAAATATATTTTATTTCCTTAATCCATAATATCATGATGCATTGTTTTATAAAAATTTGGCCAATCATTATGACCAGAGAAAAAGAGTACCTTTTATTCTTTCTTTTCAGTATAAAGATAGATAATCACATTTAATGAAATAATTCTATTTCGAGACTTTTTTAGATAATAATTGTCATGTTTAAAAATGCATATTTGAAAATCAAAGAATTTCTTTTCTATGCCTTTAGCAAAGAACATTTAGTTGTTATTTTTCTGAAATCCCAATAGAGAAAATAAATAAATCAGTTTGTAATGAATGAAATAAAAAATGAAAATATTGATAATTTGTACATTGAATAATTGTACATTGATAATTTCGAGAACTTACAATATCTCTTATCAAAATTACTTCTTGATATGTAAAATGCTTGAATCATTCATGTGTAAGTGCGCAAATGCTAAATTTGTTCTAAACGCATAAATATTATTGTTCATTATGCATAACTGTGTTTTGTTAAATTTAAAATGTTTACTAATTATTCTTAATTCCTTAACATATTCTAATGATTTTTAACTTTTAAATACTTAATATTATCAATAAAAGCGATAATAATAGATCTTCCATCAATTTAAGAAAATATGATTTATATTTTGTAAATCTCTATAATTAGTATTTTGTTTTTAAAAAATTCTGATTTTTTTTAATTCTTACTTAGTTTTTAATTTACATATCTGATTTTCTTCCATTGTTATGATTTTTTTTCAGAACTGTCCCACTAAAGCGGAAGCTAGGCGGAGTGCTGCCAAGATAGCTCTAATGAATTCAGTATTCAACGAACACCCTTCTCGAAGAATATCTAACGATTTTATCGAAAAAGCTGTAGAAGAGGCTAAGTCATCTTTCAAGGTAATTTTCTGATGCCTATCTATCCTCATTTCTCTTTAGTTGGGTATTCTTTACTACTTTAATTAGTTAATAAATTTCAATAGATACTGTTGAAAAGGAAAGGTTTAAATACTATTACTTTGCTTTCAATAGAAATTCGGTTTTTCGAACACCAAAACTGGTATCAATTCCATATAACAGATGCAAGATACAAACACGTAGTATAAATCAAATAAAATGTATTGCTATTTATTTGCTTTTGTAAATTTCAGTGTGAACTTAACTGATTACAACAACAACAACAACAAAAATGTAAAAGTTATCATACATTTAAATTTTTTTCTGCGGGGATGTTATCTATTAAAGTGTTCCTGATAAAGTTATCACCAAAAGTCAAAATGTACAGTAAATCGAACTTTGAATAATATGACCTTAGAATTATTAATAATTATAATGTTTTTAAATTCAATGAATATTCTATTCACATTGAATTTTTCTATTCACATCGCTGAATTTTTCAGCCAATTTATAAACGTTCCAAAGCAAAAGAAAAAAAAACTATAGAAACAAAAACAAAATTGTAAATATATTTTTATCTTAAAAACCGCAGAAATTTTTTTTACGTATAAAAAATATCAAACTTATACTCAGAAGGTAAAAGGGATAACTACTGATCATTAGAAAAATAAATAATAAAAAATATTTCTTGAATGCTGTTCGGTATTATAACAGCATAACATTTTAGATAATTAATTATGATAAACTTGGATGTTAAAAAATTAATTTACATGCATAAAATACGAGAAATGTTCATGTCACACCCAATATAAAATTCCAGGTAATAGTAATAACCTTTTAAAAATTAAAAGGTTTATTTTTTACTTTTATATAGGTTCAGATAAAATTTAATCAGAAATGCGTTTAGTTCATTGCAGTTGTACAAAACAGAAGAAAAAATGTATATATATTTTAAAACTTTGATCAAATATTCCTTTTTTCTTTAGGAACTGAGATCCGAATTTTAGGTTTATAAGGGAAGGCAAAATGTAGTACAATTGATCAGTCAGAATACCTATAAGATATAATTAAAAACTTCAATACCCAAAATTCTGCTTATAATGACATCGAATGAGAAAAGTAGGCTCCTCGCTGCATTGTATAATACTTCGGAAAAAGTAAACTTGAATAAACTGACTATTTTAATAAAGTAGCAGGTCAAGTGAATGCTGCTGTTGTTCCCTTTCATCCACATCGATATTTCCACTGAATATTCCACGAAATGCAAACAGGTAGGGGCATAGTTTGTATCCATTGACTTTCCTGGAAATGGGCGTTAGTGCGCAGAATGAGCGTTGATGCATTGATAATTTACTGCATAACCAGAAACAGCCAAAACAGCGTCTCTGTAAATGCAATAAAATTTCTGAAACAAATACATGAGCGTGAAAGGTACATACGCTGTATTAGTTTTTGAGAAAATTATGGAGACCAAAATTATCCTAATATCGAAACAATATAAACTGTGAGAAAAGATAATGATATAATATAATCAAAACAATTACAAGTATTTCGAATGTTTAACTAAATTGTATTTGCTTTCTTACTTTCCAAGTTTCACAACTTAATTAAATCGTTATTCAACGCACTTTAGCAAAAAAAAAATGACTTGGGCAAAATTTAATATTTTACTAGTATTTTTACGTAAAATTTATTATTGCACGAAAGCTATACCAGTTATAAATTTTAATCTAATGCAATAACGTATAGAATAATTAATTATCTGTATGTATGAAAAATGGCTGTTACAACTTGTCTTAGAAGCAAGGTATGACTGCTTTTATAGTTTGACTTTTTATTTTAATTTTCAGAGGTGGAGAATAAGG
>JAPMOR010045944.1:213751-231032 GCA_026543865.1 Argiope aurantia | reverse complement strand
ATTTTTTTAAATATTTAGATCATTGTTATTACATATTATATTTGCATGCCTATATTAACCTGAGAATTTCCCAATTACTGTATATTTGTTTCATTTATTGAGGAAATGTTACGCTTTATAGAGCTTGTTTTTTTACTACAGACTAAACAGCTGTGCAATTTATATTTATATACATTAAAACATAACTATTTTTAAAAAATCAAAAGGCAGCATTAAAAATTTAAAATATAAATTTAAAAAAAGATCAAATTTCCCATTTGTTCTAATTTTAAACTTTTTTAACTTGACTTTTATATCTGAAATTTTGCATGAAAGGACTTATTAGTCTTAATATTTCATCAAACATTAATTTTCTGGAAATATTTTGAAATGAAAATTTATATGAAAAGTTAGCGTTTTTCTAATTTCCTAAATCGAACCTTTTTTAATACTATCTACATAAATTCGAAAAAAAGATACCCATATTTATGTGCATCATATTACAAAATGTTTTGATATTTTTTATAATTTCTCAACTATTAAAACTTACGGGGTATCCGAAGTAAAATGCCGGGAAAAAAAAAGATCTATCTTGATGGGAATAAAATCATAAAATTACATTTGCTCTTCTAAATCAATTCATTTACATAATTATTAAAAAGCTTCTATTTTTTCTGATAACTATAAGTATTTTGGAAATAAAAATATTGAGATTGAAAGAAAACACCATTTACTAATTTCAAAGCCCATCATCCCCTTGAAAGCTGAACTGGAAATTTTTTTATAATTGTTTGAAAGGCTCGAATCCGGCATATTTAATTCAAACGCAGACTTCCATCTGACTAAAACAGATTATGCGTTAGTTATTGTAGAAAATAGATTGGAATAAGCAATATCATAAAAGTTTTCAACACGATAAATGTTTTAATTCAAAATAACATTATGAACAAACTATTGATTTTTTTTTTCACAATATTCCTTTTTGATCAAAACTTTCTTCTTTTCTCTAGTTGCCTACTGACACAGATGATGCCGACAAATCTCATAGTGGAATCGATGCCTTCAGGTTCATGCTTGAATCCAACAAGGGTCGAACCATGCTAGAATTCCAGGAACTGATGACAGTGTTCCAACTCCTGCACTGGAACGGAAGTCTGAAGGCCATGCGTGAACGCCAATGTTCACGCCAAGAAGTTGTCGCCCATTACTCCCACCGTGCCCTAGACGATGATATGCGATCCCAAATGGCCCTAGACTGGATAGCCAGAGAGCAAGAATCCCCAGGAGTCATTTCTAGGGAACTGACCAGTGCAGAAAGGGAACTCGAAGCTGCCAGGTTAGCTGGACGAGAGCTTAGGTTTCCCAAAGAAAAGAGAGATATTCTCATGCTGGCATGTGGTCAAGTCAACACCGTCAATGGACTTAGCTAAAGATTGAGTTCGCAGGACAGCTATATAAATACTATACATATATACAAAAGAAATTTATGACTCGAAATGGAAAAATCCAATCGTGATATGAAGCGCTTTTATAGCATAAGACTATTAATTTTCTTACTTTGGGTTTCGATAGATGATGTCGAAATCTCAATGGGTGAAGCAGGCCAAACCTAATCTAACCAGGCGTATGCTTCCATAAGCAGTTCTACAGAAAAAAAATCACTTGCTTGTGCCTCTCTTGTGCCATTCTCATTAAAAGTAGTTGTTTTATTTTCATGCAGTTACCGAACTAATTTTGAAAACAGTAGAATATCTTAATGGATGAATTCTGTGCATTTCATCGCCTGGACATGAAGAATGAATGAAATGGTTTCCATCACTTTTTCCCAATGGCTGGTCTAGCTCCCCTCTTCTTTATGTGATATCAATTAACAGTGTAAATAACCGTCAGCTTTTTTTGAATCGAAAATATTGCCTTCTGGGATGTTTCTCTTTGTGTTACTAAACAAAGTTATCATGGGTAATATTTTCACAAATACACAGATTTATAAATCTCGATTGAAAAATGAGATTTATAGGAACAATGTCTATTTTTGAGTCTCATACTATTGGTATGAATTATAAACGTATTTTTATATGTTTATATATGAATGGTGATATTTCATTAATTCTGCAGAATTTGCAGAAGGGTCGTTTTTTGAAGGCTGATATTTTTTTACCGAATTATTGACCACTGTTGAATTTTTTTTTTCACGCCTCGGTGGTCTTGTGAGATAGATATCTTATTATTTAAGCTTTTTTTAATATAATTTATTTAGCTTCTTTTAAACACTCCATGTATTCTTTTTTTTCAGCCGTTCTTCATTTTCTTGCAAAAATTTGTGATAAATTCAGTACAAAATTTTTTAATTTGTTAAATATTCAGCAACACTTGTAACATGCTGCAAAATATAATTGATACAAATTCTTTCAACTTCCTAAACTCCTTTGGAATTTTTCATAATGGAATTGTACACATTTTATCCTTATTTATATCAGCTTTTGTCAAAAACGAAAGTTATTTTTTAGTTACTTTTTAAATTTATATTTTCAAGACGAATAATTATGAATAAATTTTTGTCCTTTATTGAATCTAATTATAATCAACAAAAATTCATGAAATGTATTCAATTTTCTAATTATATCAATATTGCATTACAAAATATTACTTTCATTAATCTCAATATTCTACAACATCATCTTCACTTAATTAAAGTTCATAATAACAATTCATCTATTAGAAATATTCACCCAATAGTATCTATTATGAATAACGTTCATTTCAAAATGGGAAGTATTAATTTTTAGAAATACATTTGTGGCTTTAGTCATTAACTGAATTAAACATTTATGCATTTGTTTTTGAATTAGTTGTTGTTATGTACATCGTTCTTTAGCATCTTTTGAATATTTTTTTTATTATTCATTGTTATAGGAAAAAAACTTTGATTATGTAAAATTTATATGCATATATTAATTTCTTCATATTTTAGTCAGTTTTACAGCAAGAAACAAGAAGTAGAAAAAAATATTTTGAAAAACTGAAAAAATATTTTCAATTGGTAAAAGCGATAGTACCGTAAAAGTCAACTATCATTTCACTCCAAAAAACTATATAACATGCTTCGCATGTTTTTTTTGTTTTTTTTTTTTTGTTTTTTTTTTTGTCTTCTTGTTTAAATCAGAATGTTTTTATAAAGAAAAATGAAAATTTACTGCCAGTTTTCAAAATTTTCAAATGTTTTTTACCAAGTTTTTGGCAAATATAATTTTTTGTAAAAATTGAAATTATTAATAATAGAGAGAAAATGTAATTAGTTCGAGTGTTCATTTTCAGCAGAGTTAAGCATATTTCAAATGATTCTGGGCATTAAATCTTATTTTTCATAAAACTTTAAAATATTTCAGTCCCAAGATTTGCGATTAATGCCATGTTTATTACAATAATTATCTCCAGCAAGCTGGTTTAATATAATATCGAAATTCCTAGCTGTATTTATTACGAAAATAAAATGAGCGTATTGACAAATAATTTAAAATTTAAATAATAAGAAAGTGAGCACGTATTCATTTGAAAGTCATTTTTAAACTGCTTGTAGAATTAAAGATGATTTACGACTAGAATATATAAAAATGCAGTTGTAACATTATTTGCTATTCCTTTTTAACCGTTTTTGATCGAAATTAGATCGTATTAGTTTCATTAGTGATGTCATATTTTATAAATTTTACATAAATTACTTCTGCTCAATTGTTAAATGTTAACACCGATTTCTGCTCTAACCAAAATTATTGTCATGACTATAATATTTTCAGATTATTTCGCTATCAAATAAATATCGTATGAAATATAAAAATAGTGATTTGTTAATATCTATAAGAAATCAGACTCTAATAAATCCGGAATCTTAAAAACATTTTATAATTCAGGTCAACATAAAGAATAAAAGCAATAACTTTATATGTCTATAAAAACAGAAAAATGCTAAAAAAATAAACAAGTTCCCCTTGAAATAAAAGCCTTCATTTAAGTATGTATTGCCGTTTTCAAAGAAGTCTTGTAATAATTTACATTTATAAATAGATCTCTTGTTATTTGTGCAGGAATGCTTTTATAGTGAGTATCATGCCAAATCATTATGAACATATCTGATTAATTCCTGGAAACTTTTATAACAATCTAACGTCTCTTTTTTTAGTTTTAATTATTTTCATTCACGTGCTCTGATTAATTCAATAGTTAAATTTCGTAGTTTTTCTGCTCTTTTTGTTAATTAATTTTTCCTTATTCAAATAGCTGAAATTCTTTGTCATTTAAGACAATATATTACAAGAAGGAAATTCGTAGAGTAATTAGAATATTTTAACTGAAATAAAAAAAGCTTTACTTTATAAAAAAATTTAACATTAAAACAAAGTTTTTAAATCAAAATAATTTTCACAGTATTTTGGAAAAACCTATACATGGCAAAAATTTGCATTTAACAATTGTTCAGATTATCGTAGATTTTATATATATTCATTTAAAAGGGGCGGAAAATAAAAAAATACAGCTGTTAAAACAAAAAATATTATAAATTTTAACCTTCTGAAATGCAAAACGGCATTAATTACCGCCTATGATCTAATCTTAAGTAAGAAAACCTTGGAACACAGTCATGTTATCCATTCCTTGCCTGTGTGTCTGACCACGCATAGCTCAGTATCTGAGGAACTGATCCCGAAATCATTCGTCCTCTTTTCTTTCCTTTTGTCAGGATTCCACCTGCATTTAATTCCACCGAAACGTCTGCTTAGAATACCAAGCAGTGTTTACGCCCATTTATATTCATTGTGCAATTCATATATCCAACAAAGAGAGCCAGCTACCTTACTTGAGTTCTCAAACCAGATGCTGTTAAAAAATTTAACGAAAGGATTCGAAGGGAAAATAATTTGATGATCTCTATTTACAGAGAATCATTATACAAATGCGATGCAGATACCGAAGGCTCGCGCCTTTTATCCTATCTCTTTGCAGTAACATTATGTATAATTTGAATAATTTTTATTGCCTATGAAATTACGTGCCAAGTTTAAAGATACGCTTGGCATTTCCATTCGTCAGGCTGCACCGTCCGATTGTTTGCTTGCAATGACAACTTTGTTGCTATCCAGCACTTGCAGACCATCAAGGACAGAACTGATTACGCAAGACGCCCGATTATTTATATTTCATTTCTTAATAATTATTTTTAATAATAACTATTCCGATACTTTAGTACTCAATCTCATATTGCCAAGAAAGAACATATTCCATCGGATGATATAAATCGTTCCAGGGCTGAAACAATTTCCTTTTCTTAAGAGAGGCTTTCAGCATTACATTTGAATTTTAAGTGCAACCATTCGGTTGCTTACATACTGAGTTTCAAATACAAAATCAAGAATGAGGCAATAATCAAAATGTTAATGCAAAATTAACTTGTAGTAAAAAGATCTGTTACCAGTTTGAAGAAAATCACAGACTAAAAGTTAAGAGATGTATGCAAATTAAAATTGATTCAAAAATAATTAGGTTGCATTTAGATTAAAATAAATTACAGGTTTTCAATAAATTTAATTTTGAAACTTATAAATTGAAATATTATTTAAAATTGTTGCTTTTTCAATTTCAAACTTTGTAGTATGTAATTGTCTTACAGTACTAGTACATAAATTTTTTTAATATTAATATCGGATGTAAAAAGCATTTTTTTTAATCTTATAAGCATCTAAATCGTATTAGAATAATTGTTTGCTGTCAGATTTCCTACTTTGCATGGCATACGAAAATAAATCTATAAAGATGTGAATCTTACTTCTTATAGAACTAAATTCTTAATAATATGAATAAAATCTTTTATTTATTAATTATATTATAACTTTCATTGTTTATATTTAAGGTAACGTATTCTTCCTTCGAATTCGTTATATTTGTTCAATAATTAAATGATATTGTTGATATATTATATGTGTTTCTTGCTTACTACTGTCTGCAGAACCAGAAAATTGTACTCACATAGTGAAGGCCTTTGCTTGTTTTGTCCTGATTTGTCGTTGTAAATAGGTCTTTCATATTATTCTTGTAGGGTGCTCCTGAAATTGGTTCGCGCCACACTGTGATAAAATGCTGATTCTCTTCTTTGTACAGATGATGCAGAAAAATAAAAAAAACTGCTTTCAATTTTTTTCACTGTTGTCATTGATTTTTTGCACTTTAAAAACTATCATTTGTTAATAAGGGGTTATACAATTTTTATTAACGCAAGCCTTTCATTCGCAATCATTAACTTTATAATTAATTTTTTAATTGTTTTCTTTAATAATTCATTAATTAAAACACATATTTTGTTGCATTCTATAAAAATAATTCTGCTTTTTTATTAATTTATTTTATCAACTAATTTTTCATTCAGAAAACAAGTGCATACAATCTTCTAAAGTGAGTTGCTAAATTTTCAGCTAATTAAGTAAATTTAGATAAGCAAAAAATTGCTATGAATTCAAAAAAAAAATCTTTACAGAGTGCAACTTGCATAAGCATAAGAAAAGTTTACAAGAAAAGAACGATTATTAAATTTCCATTTCATTATGAAAAAGAGAAAAGTGTTAATCAATACTGACCTCATCGATGATACAAACTTTAGAGCATAACAAATTTATTAAAAAATTTAAAAGAATGATTCATAGCTATCCTTTTGCATATACTTTCATTTAATAGATAGTAATTCGAATTACAAGCTCATTATTGCACATTGCCTGCAAATGTTTTCAAACTAAATTTTATTTTCTGAGTTACTACATTGTTCTTTCATTCCAATTTAAATCAGTAATATTTAAAAAAGCCTGTTAAACTCTTAAAATTTATTCGCAAAGAAAAGTTCTAACTTTTCTATTTAATCTCTAGTACTTCTTTCCTATTGTCAAATTTTGGTTTCAGTTATAATATGCTGTAAACAAATAACACAAATAATATCTCTTTCCAGTTTTTATTTCAAAGTGTTAAAATAGTAAGTGCATTAAAAGCTTTACATTCTACAATTTTCTGAATAAAATAATCTTCTTTAGAGGCTTTACATTAGATAAGAATATTTGCCATCCTACGTGCGTCAGTCATGTGTTTTTTATCAACGAAAAAACACTGACTTTAAAAAAGAACATATATAACTTTTCTATGTATTATAAATAAGTTGATCTGTGTACAAATATGAGACACAAATGTTACGCACTTCAGAAAGTTCTAGAAGGAAAGAAAATGAAAATATTCATAGTTCTTATTAATCTGCCAACTTTATTCTTTTATGCGATTTTCGTTGTTTCCAAAGGCGTCTCGTTTTCCCACTTACTTGAAATGAGTCACAAATATGTAGGCACGAACAGATATATAATGTATAACATCGTTTAATAAATCAGCTACACGATTTAAATTTATTTCTACCAACAAATACATTTATGAGCCTTTTAAATTCAATGCTTTCATTTAGAAAAACATTGCACACTTAACAATTTCATTGATTTAAAGTAACCAGAATTATCCAGGGCAGTTCCAAATTTTGACTATCTATCGCGAAGATTAAATCATCATGTTTTCATTCATTTCTTTATCTGATTGAATGCTTCTAAAAATGACTGTCATAAATAGGCATATTTTTAATTAGAATTTTTTTAAATACAAGATTTTTTTCTTCGTCTGAAAAAATATGTCCCCCCCCCAAAAAAAAAGTAATCGCTTCTCAGTAAATTCCTTTTGATAAAAATCAACAATGCATCAGACCATAGAAAATTTTCAGAAATTTGATGCTATATAATCATTAATCTAATAATCTTATATGTTCGATCTAATAATCATTAATCTAATAATCTCATTCTCGAATGTTCAATATTAAAAAGTTTAAAGTGATAAAGAGCTGTAAGAAAATAAACGAACTAATTCTTTCAAATTTGAAAATATTTCACTTTTGGGTCTTACTTGGCTTAAATCAAAATGGAATGACATAAATCAGAAGTAATCAAATAATGGAATTAATATTACAAATTCACTTGAAAACTTTGATTTTAATTAGCGTGACTCTTTTTTAAAAAATAATCTGTATGATACTGCTTCAATTTTTTTTTTTTTTGAAAAACGGTTAAAATTTTTGAAAATGTCTCGGAAATTTTTAATAGTGCAATGCACAAAATGCCACATAACACAAGAAAAAACATACAACATCTATGAATGGTAAATCTTGACGAATAATTATACGTTTCATTTAACACAGTATATTTGTTCTGCTTTTCAGAGCTTAAACATATTTAATTTAAAAGCCAAAATATAAAAAAGCAATATAGATTATACAAGAAAAATTTAAATATCAGTTTAGATTATTAGTTCTACCAGTTTTTCCATTATCATACATTGAATGTGTGGCACATATACAACAATGAGCAGAGATCTATTGTAAATATCGTATAAAACACATACTATCGCGGTAAACTTGTATTGCTGTGATAAATGCACATCATGAAATTTTTTTCCTTCTACTTTTGCTTCAGTTTGCCGTTGGCCAAGTCGTTTAGGTAGTACTGGAATTAAAGTGATATTATAAGTTCTAGCATCATTTCAACTGCTTTCAAATTACAAATAAATTAATTTTATGTATGGAGTATTTACTCTAATCAGGGCCCAACAGCTAATATCTAACTCACCAGAGAAAGGTATGTACTTGCAGTTTCAGTTGGGAAAATGAGTCAAGTTATGTGACGAATTCAGATTTTGTTTCGTTCTAAAAATGTACCGCGACAAAAATTCAAAATCTGAATTTTTATTCAGTTTTCCTACTAGTATTAGTGTATTTTAATAAAATATTTTTGATACACTAACATTTTAAACAAAAAAAGCTCCAATCTTCTGAACCAACTAAGTAAATAAATCGAAATAGTCGATTAATAATCGAAATGAAGTTAAGAATCCCACTTTTTAGATGCTACTTCAAAAAAAGTCGTCAATACGTCAATTTACATCGCGACACAAGTGCAAAAGAGTTCATACAAAATATATAAATAATGTTGTAAAAAATAAAATATATAATAGTGTTGAAAATAAGGTACTTAAAGAATGTATATTTATCAACACTTTCGAGTGTTAAAATTGAGTAGATTTTCACTTTTCAGAATACGACATAGCATTTTCGAAAGAGAAATGCAGTAATTGAGAGAAACGGGAAAAACAATTTACGAAATGACTAGAGAATACAATGCAATATGAATGAGTAATGTTGTGAATTCATGTATTTAGAGAGCACCATTAAGATTCAAAGAAAGATAATTTTGTAAATAGTATTCCTTAAACATAATTTTAATTTTTCACTTAAATTATTTATTCTCAAATCAAACGATCTCAACATACATTGGCACAACATCCATACTGAGGAGAGAAAAACAGTAGGAGGACTTTTCTTCTTTATTTGGAAAATAATCTGGAACAATCTGAAATTAATTTTGTTTAGCAACATAGCTTGTGTGCTTTGTGCACTTTGCACCTATGTTGCATTAGTTAAGAAATATAGGAGTCTCTATTATCTGTAGCTTATTGTGATTTCATCGGGATTTTGAGTACGATGTTTAATCCTATGTTCCTTTAATTAATTTTGTTTTAAACTTTTTTTAAGTATATAAAAGAATGAGTTGTTAACTATGTGCGTCAGTTCCTTTGGAGAGGTGTGCAAATAAGTAGAACATACGAAAACTTGTGTAAAGTTCTCTCACATTAGAGATAACTACCGACGTACGATACTCAACATTCTCACAAATTTAACTACTTTTTATATATGATGAATATCTTTTAGAAGGAATTATTGTTTTAAAATAATTTCTAATAAAGGCTATTGGTTCTCACAGACGATGTCATGCTTTAATTAAAAGAAGACAAATGTTCATTTTTTGTGATTTTTTAAAAAAATTTTTGGTATTTTGTGGGCAATTGAAATTACACAAATCACAATCATTTTAAATCACCTTAAAATTTAACAATTGTGCAAAATTAATTCTATTCCTTTTAAAAGAAATTCATATTAATCCCATATTGGATCCAAACTTAGCATCAAGGTTAACCTTTAAAATGATAACATTACAAAATACTTACGGAATTTTTACAGTATATATTAGGGTAGGCTAATTTCCGCGTAAACGAAAGAAAAGATCATTTAAACCATTGTAATTTTCACATGTTATTTTATAAAGTTCCTTATTACCGTAATGTTCTCAATATTAATGAGAACTTTTTTTAGAATGTTTTAAATTTAAAAAGAAAAACTACTTATTTGAATCGAAATTCCTATGTTCAAATATAATTAAAAGCTAAACGACGTGCCCTTTGATATCCTTCAGAACATCATATTCGCCTTGGTAACAGACACTATTCTCAAACATATTCATCTCGGTTTTTGTGCAAATAGATTGCATTCAAAATTTGCCATTGCATTTCTCCTTGATGCCAACTCGTCAAGTTTTTCTTTTTCTATCACATTTATGAACCAACAAAGAGGTTCTATCATTCAAAGTCCAGTTTTATCATCCCATAGAAGCATGTTTTTCAAACACAAACCCTTCCACTCAGTTTATCAGACGAGGAGACTGACATTTTTCTTATGCAAATACGCGTGGGTTGTCAGGAGCAGCCACGCCTAAGACCCGCTTACAAACCAAAAGTCTACATGGAGGAGCTATCTGCTTTGGGGTAGGCGTTCACGAGTTCAATGCTCGGGGTTAGACAGATCAGGAAAGTCGCGATTTTAGCTTAGGGAGGAGAGGAAATAAATAAATAAATTTTCAACCCCTTTTCGTTTGTTTTCATCTTGCGAGGAAATAATACAGGTTCTACGTACAAGTCAACTTTTTGGCGTGATGTAATCCAAAACTAAATTGAAAATTTTTATCCGTCTCGTTTGGATTTTAGTAGTGTTTATATAGGGACGAGAACAAATGAAAGACCATAGAAAACTTTGTGGGCGGGTAGGGGCAGGAACACCTCCAAATAATATTAATGGTCAGTCAAAAATGTATGAATTGCACTACAAGAAAATGTTTATTAGATAGCTTATTAACGCTGTTATAAATACAGAGACAATTTGAGAGCCAAATTTTCCCTTTCTTATATATTTTTCTTCGTATAATCCAAATTTATAAATATATATTTAAAAAATTTTATTCGGAAATCTGAATTTATAAATTTTTTTTATTGTCTGTTTTATTTTGTCTGAAAAAAACAGCTTAAAAATTAAAACTTGTTCTTTATTAATTATTCGAATGTTTTTAATTTAAATATTTTGTTTTCTTTTCAATAACATCGCTTTCTTCATTACAGAGAATTACCTAACTAACAACATGAAAAAACAGAGATATGTGTGAAATAACAAATAGTATATATCATTGTTTTCTTCACAAGTCGTTTTAACGATGCAACACGCCCATAAAATACTTTTGTCAAAATATCTTTATTCTTAAGCCTTATTTTCTTCAATATAAACTCAAAATATATTGTAATTAATGAGATAATTATATTCACATTTTGGTAGCTACAGGTCAAGCGGTCTGTGCAATACAGCTCCAACACACATAAATACATGCATCTTTATTATTAGTAGAGATTGGAATGATATGCCAAGCTACTTCAAAAACAATATCATGTCCATCCCTATCTTTATTAATATATATGAAATGCATTATGAACGTATAAACCTGACATCTCAAACACATATTTAAACAAGAAAATAAGGGTATTTACCATAAAATAGGAAAATTAATGATGAAAACACATTTTCACACCTTTTCATGCAAAAAGTGGGCGAAATCACAAATAAAAATTAAAGCTCAGAAATAATAGAAATTGAACAATTATTATTGACTTACACGTTTAATATTTATAGAAAAATATTGAAATAAACCCAGAAAAGAGATTCAGTGCTATTATATTTATATTTTTGAAGATCTGAATTTTAATTTAAAGACATATTTCATAATTCGCAATACAAGAAATTCAAGGAAAATTTTTCTGCTTCTAGTTTTTTAATTAATTTTTTTAAGCAAGAAAGTAACTTATAAATATCAACAGAACCTTATATACTAATTAAAATTCTGCCTTGTCTACGCATTACAAAAGTAGATATTTTTTTTAATTTGATACTGATGAAATTCTCATGTTAATTATTTATGGATAGTTTTCAATTTACCTTAAACCCGAGAGTGGGACTTGTCTTCTTTGTCCAAGCAGATGAATTGGGAAGAAATAAAGTAAATTTTAATATCTTGATGTATATAGGCTGTCTATCATACTATTTACACATTACGTCTACTGTCAGTATGACTAAAATTTAATTACATTTAATTACATTTTTTGTAAAAATAATCGTTATAAATTTAAGGATTTCTCCTTAAAAATTTTAAGACATATTATTACTTAAAACCTATTTTAAGAACTGTGTTTCAAATTTTTAATTATATTTTTACTAAAAAAAAGCGTTAGGAAATTTAAGACATACTTGCTTAAAGCCCATTTTTACTTTGCTTTAAAATTTAAAATATAAACTTTTTTAGTGATACCAGTTTGATTTCCATAACAATTTTTTCTTTAATTTCAATAAATAATTCAATAATAATTTCAATAAATTTCTTAAATTTATTTTACATTTATTGCTTGCTATATTGCTGTTTTAGTAATTGTTTTTACACTCTTCTTAGGTTTTTTTTATAAATTTTTATATCTATTCAATTAAGAATACATTTTAAAAAATTAAAAATAAACAAATAAAGCTTAAAATATTATATGCCTCGACATTTCAAATTAGATGTTCAAATCAACTATTTTTTTATTTTTATTTCTTATCACGGAAAGACTTGCTCTAGCCCTATATAATTTCTAGACATTCTAGAAATTAGATATTCATTTTGCATTCTACGGACATTGAAAAAAACACTATTAGTTCTCTTTATGTGAATCTTATGCTTTCATAACTATGTCGGCCATAAAAAGACCATAAAAATATTAAATTCCTTTTAAAGATTATTGGTGAATATAAGAAATACTAAATATTTCTAACAAAATACATGAAAGTTTAAAAGAAAGAATGATTGATGTCAGATAAATCAATAAACAAATAATTCAAATTCTTGAAAGAATCGTTTGAAACAAATTTTATTTTTTGAATAAAAAATATTGAAAAATGAAAAATAAAAGAATAAAACAAAACAAAAGAAGAACAAAAAAAGAAGGAAAAAAATGAAACAAAACAAAAAAGGAAGAAACAAAAATGAATTCTAAGGTATAATAGTAACACATATTTCAAGTTATATATGATAACACCTAATAATAATAAAGATTAGCATTATTATTAATTCTATTGAATATTTACTTAAATTTTCGAATAAATGCTATTAAAATTTTTTTAACAAATTGAGATAAAGAATAAGCTATGTAATTGCCCACAATGATTTAAACCATATTATTGCTTCATTTCCTAAATTAAAAATCTCTAACACCTATCAATTGAAAAAAGAGCTAAATAATATCATAGAATAAAAAAGGAAAATTTCAGTACATTCTTACCTTTATTAATCTTTAATAGTTAAGGAGACATACACATTCAACCTAAATCACTTAAAAAAATAATTTAGAATACAATTGCTGCGATCGTTGCCATAACGTACTATTATTTTTTAATCAATCTTTTCAAAAAATTCTTCTTTAATATTGTGATTTCGCAAAATAGTTTTAAATATTTTTCCTCGTTAACAAAATACGATGTCACAATTTTGTTACTTTATCTCGTTAAAAGTAAATAAATATCGTTTGCCACCATCTTTCCGCATCTGCAGAATTTAATTTGCTTTTTCAAATATCTATTATATTTTACTTCTTTTCATATTAAATTTGTTGGCAACATCTATTCTTTAAAAAAATTTCTTTTTAAGAAAGAATTATGTTCTCGCTAGCTCGTTCTTTAAACAAATAAACAGCGTTGTGATTTGAATTTCAGAACTTTAATTTTTATTTTTTATGTTAAACAAATTTTGAATTAGCTTCAATGGAAAATAAAGTGAACGAATGTAAAACGTCGTTTGCTCTTAAATATTAAATTTACTACTGAGATTTTAAAAGTTTTCAGCAATTTCTAAGGTAAGAATGTAATATATCTAATTACTAAACTTGTTATGAATGGTTTATCAAATGAATTTTATATAAATACGGAACTTTTAAATTATCTTGATATCTGTTTAATATTGTTTAAATTAATTGTTAGAATTAATTTTTCCTGAAGTATGGAAAAATGATTAGAGAAAAGAATAATACTTGGAAAATTGTATGTGCAATTTTGAAGATCTCTATCACAAACTTAAAAATAAATATGTTCGAATATAACGAAAAACGTAATCTGAATATGAAAGCCTCTTCAGTTTAATTATTAGTACAAAATTGATGAATTGTGACTTAATTAAAAAATTAAATTTGTATTGAATGGCTTCTAAAAGTACATAATTGGTCACTTTAGAAATCTGTAGAAAAAAAAAACCTTTAAAAATAAACCTAAAAAAAGCCAAATATTTTCATATATCGAATGACAGGTTATAAAAAATTTATATGAATATCCAACAAAAGTTATTTTTAAATACTGGTTCATTTAAAAACAAAGAAATTCGTACAGGTAGCAAACAAAAAGTAGAATATGTCCAAGATGCGATAAAATGGAATCAATTTTAAAATATCTTAACTCAAATAGTAAAGTTTTTTTATTTCTTGAAATTTTGGAATATATAAAGTCGTAAATCTCGTCTCCACTTAATTTTTATTAATAACTAGCCGCCTTTGGCGACCAGCCGATTCGCTAGTATTACCGCTCACTACAATTTTCCATTAAATATTTTAAGTAAGTGGTCTTTTAATAGATTCTCAAACAAAACATTTTTAATCTTCAAATTTTGATAGTCATACCAAACTTATACTGTTGTTTAGATCGTTTCGTTCAATTTACTATATATATTTTGCCAATTTGTTGTCATTTCCGGTAAAACTTCAACTTTAATTTAAAGTGGAAATGATGAAATTGCAATCAATATAAAGAAATTTTTAATAAAACCAAGCGTTTTATTTCATTTATCATCTTTATTGTTATTTATTTATTATTATTATTACTGAATATGAGTACTGCAAACAGAATCGCTCGGTATTTAAGTCTTATGTGAACTACAAAATATTTTTCATAATTTATGTAATATCTAAAACAATAATTAAACAAAAAATTCTCAGATTCAGCATAAAATTCAGTTTTTAGTTTTGCTTTCAAAAGGATTGAAATGAAATCAATAATAATATTTTGTTCCGGCCTATAAATATATTTCAAAAATTATGAAGTCTAAATTTAATGCAGTAAGGTATCATATTCTGAGAAATATTCTAGACACACCAAATTTTAAATAAATGAATGAATGTTTCTATTTTCCACAATCAACTAAGACTTATTTATGAAGTTTTAAATGTTAGAAAAACTCAACATTTTCATAATCTTAGTCCAATTAATCTTGAGAAACCTGAGCGCTGATTGGCGTATTTTCTTTGAAACGATCGATGGAAAATCTAAAATTATCCTTTTTTTATTGAATAGTGATATTCAAATTTTCATAAATCAGTCAGTTTAAGTGATTGATTTAGTTGATTGGAAATTACCTCTTTTTATTTAAAATATTAGTGTTTCAAGAACACTTTGTTATTCGTAATTTCCACAGCAGAAGCTTAATGTAAAATCAAAAATTCGTTATTTATTAGACCATTTATTAAATCAAGTTACATAAAATATAATCATTTTCCATTTAGACCATTTTAGCAAATCTGTGACTTACTAAAGGTTTACAAATCAGCTATGTGGCCCTGATTTGAATGGATATCCTGTTCATATTAAACAAAACTTGCCTTAAAATATAACTGATTTATTGGATTAATAATATAGAGAGTGTAAAAAATCATAAAATATTTTTTTTTGAATTTATTTTTTAGAAAAATTAATATTTCATATTTGTTTCATTTCCTACAGACACGTGCCGAAAATTGTATTTTTGCAGATTTCATTTCCAAAAAGATTTAATTTATTTTTAATTGGAGATTTAATCAATGTGATGGCAACACTTTGAAAAAAGCTAATTTTTTCTCATGAATACGAAACGTGCTCGAGCAGCTTAAATTTTATTTTTATTTGGTACGAAAAAAAAATTGTTGAAAAATATATTTAAAATATTTATTTAAAAATTCATTAAAAATAGAAATTTAATTTTAAGGTTACAACATTGGTATCATTTAAAAGATAAATTTTTGATCTTTAACTTCATGTAAAAATCTTTTTTGTGTGGTAGTATTTTCGGAAGTTATAGCAGAAACACGTCAAAATTTCGCTTAATTTTTAAATAAATAAAATTCTAATTAAAAATTCGAAAAAAATAACCCCCAGGTGCACATTCCCGGCCTCCAAGGTATACACGTTCCAAATTTGGTAGCTGTAGGTTGAATGGTCTGGCCTGTAGAGCGCCAACACACACACACACACACATTGAGCTTTATTATAAGTATAGATTATGCCAATAATTTGAGAAAAAACTTATTTAAAATTTAACCACAAAAATAACTTTTGTAGAATCATTGGAAACAAAAAAATATTAATAATTATACATGTTCTTTACAAAAACAAAAATTTAACATAAAATTGTTTCGATTTATAATTTATTTCTTCAGTGTGTTCGAATATTCTGAAATCAGAATTATTCCTTATTTAATTATGGTTTCTTCCTCTTTTAAATAATCTGTTAGGAGTAAAATGCTTTTTTTTTTTTTTTTTTTTTTTTGCGTGTAAAAATAATTTTGTCGAGGATTTAGATTTGACAGGAAACAAAGCAAAATTATTAATAATTCGAGATTAGGTTATCGGGAAATTTATTGGTACGATTATATAGTATATAAAAAAGAATATCGTTTTGATTTTTTTTCTTTCTTTTTTTGCAGTTGTTTCCCTTCACAATAGGCAGACATATTCATCACGTGTTGTATTTATTTCAGCAGACAGATTGCTCTTACACGTGACGCGTCTTCTTACATTCCTTATCCGTCGCTCATTTGTATCAGTTCACGGTCACCGTTAAGCAGACAGAAAAGCATGTCCGGAATTAGATTATGTTAATAAGTTACACTATCGAATTATTCAAGGACAAATTGTGGTCGCATGAGAACATCATCAGTCAAAGATCCCCAACTGATGCATACAGTGAACAAATTTTCTATACGAAAG
>JAPMOR010045944.1:185932-213651 GCA_026543865.1 Argiope aurantia | reverse complement strand
TATATATATATATATATATATATATATATATAAACTGAAAAGTATAGTACAACGGAAAGGATCAAAGCCCATAAAATATATGGTGTTTTTGTTCTATAAAGGGATAAACTTGTACAGATTTCTTTTTTTTTTTTCTCCTTCCTTTATTTGCATCACATTCGCTGCCTTGTGTTTTTAATGTAGATGAAAGAAATGACCGATTTTGTTCGGTGTCAACATTCTTTTTTATAATAAAATGCATTTTATGTTTTATTTCATTTTTATTTTTTTTATTTCACGATTCTCGAAATTGTTTGCTTGAAATAAATATAATGATCTCATATTATTATGAGTTTCACCTTACTCTGCATAGCAAAAAATACGAAGACATTATCTCACGTTTACCTTTGGAATCTTCATAATTGATATTAAAATATCTGCTATGATATGGATTTCTATTTTCCAAAGAAAAAGCTCGAGTTTTTTCTCTGCTACTGTTAGTGATTCAGCAATACTTGTTTTTCGGAAATTGCATTGATTTTTCCTACAGCACAATTTTAATCCTTTAAGTTTTAGAATTTGTCAAACAAAATAGACCATCGTAATTTGCTTCCCGATATCATGCCAGATAAGGGGTGAACAAATTGTAACACAATTTTTTCCCCTTAAAATAAGAGGCTGTTGAGATGAAAAGCCTAAATAGGAAAGATACAGATATTAAAAGGCCTATATGTAAGCAGTGAGCTGCTGAACATTAAAGCTTAAGTCAAAAGAAAATATTAAGAAATTTCGAAATACATTAGAATTTTTTTTTTCAATTTCAGGGAATTTTGTTTTCCTTGAAGTACTGGAAAAAACGCTTAATAAAATTTTCAGATTTATATCCGCGTGATTTTTTAAAAAATTCAATTTGCCACTGTGTGAATAAACTTTCATAATAGAGAAAAATTTCATGACATCATGGCGTTATTAAAAATATAAATCTGAGGTTCATTTATTTTCTAAATTTCGAGGTGGCGGATTTTTTTTTTCGTCTAGTAAAATATGCATATAATATTAATTGTTATATTAAACAGAATTCTTCCTTAGTTTCTAATAATGGAAAAAAATCACGTGATTAAATATTTGATGGAATTGACAATGAAAACGGTTTGAATTTCAGGGCATCAATTCAATCTGCTATTAGAAATTAGAAAAAAAAAACATTTTTTTAAAATTGTCAAAATTTAAGAAAAATTTGCCCCAACTATTAAATTGGTATCATTAAAAAGAACAATTTTTAAATTTTAAAACAACATAAAACTTATTTTCGGGCAAGAAAATTTCAGAAATTATCACAGAAAAGAGCCAAAATTCAACTTAGTTCTAGTAAAATTCTAATTAATTTTTTTAAAAAATCGTTCTGAGGTGCACATTTTAATCAAAATATATGTTTTTCAGTTTGGTAGCCATATTAAAACGGTCTGACCTGTAGAACGCCAACACACACACATTCATCTTTATTATTTGTAAAGATTTATTTTCTTAAAGTTAACACTAAAAAATTGTGTAATTATTTGATTTTTAGACTGCCTTTTTGCCAGTTTGTTGAAACTCTTTGATGTTAAAAAATACTTTTGAAACATGCGATTAAAAAGCAGTTTAACGAGAACAAGGGGGATATCAACATTAAAAAATTAAAATTATTTTTCTTATTTTGCTCTGTTACTGAACATTTGAATGAACGCAAGCATGACTCATACCTATTGCTTGTCTATGAATTGATTTATCAACTTATGTTCCTTTCTAGATTAGTTGAATATGGGATCTCTTGCTCAAAAGAGATACGAAGTTTGAGTGTATTCACTATTGATATGCACTGTATATATCATTACTAATGAAAAAAAAATTAAATATAGAAAAACAGCTAATCGATTCGATTTTTAAAACTTCAGTTTAATTCACAACCGACAAATTAACTCACGAATTGCAACTGAAAAAATAAATTCCTCGTGAATTCTGAGGAATTGGCATTCATTTGCTTTTCAGCTCATTTGTGAGTTACATAAAAGATTGGTATTTAATAATTAACTATGGAGCAAAAATAAAGCGAAGCAAGTTCGGGTTGAAATATTTATGTAATTATAAAACTGAAAATATTTGTGAGATTAATTAATATATCTGTTGCAGAAATTTTTTATAAGAATTTATGGCATATAGCAAGGTATCTTTTACTTGTATTTATGGAAATTATTTAAAGTATATATTTTAAGAAGATAATATTTTTATACTTCTGGTCTGTGTTCTTAGATTAATATTTTTTCCCCTACTTAATTATTCCCTTCTTAAATTACAATTTTTCCTACATTCCGCTTTATTTTTATTAAAAAAATATAACAGGATCTCTGAAGATTTTTCCATTGCGGAAACTCGCAAAAGAATTAAAATTGATTAAGTAATTCGCCGTTGAAATAAATTACATGAGAAATGTTTCAAAACTTAACTTAATCTCAACTTTTTTCTGAGGAATGTAAGAAAAAAAATGCATTAATTAAGCCTTTTTTTTTCATTTCGTACTGCATGAAACCATTAAGTAGATAAAGCTCGTGGATATGTTAATAGTTTGATTAATTTAGTATGATAATGGCCTAATTTTAAAATTTTTATCTTCACACTTAATAAAAAGATTTTAAGATAAAAATTCCACTAAACAGAAGACTATCTGAAGCATCCAGACACATTTTTCATCTTCTTCGTTAAGATGCTTTTTTTCCCTTCTAGCAGCGGTATTTGCACATTTTTCTTCTTGTACTCTCTCTGAATTAAAAGTACTTCATTTCTGCTCTTTTTTACTATAATCTCTAATTTCTGAGATAATCTACGGCGTGGACAGCTAAAAGAAAAGACATTATGACATCTGTTTGCAAAATTCCAAGAAAAAAAATTTATTTAAGAGAGTTTCTATTGCTATTTCAAGCAAATAAATCAGCCTTTAAATTCAACTCGCTGTACTTTTCTTTCTCAATTTAACAATATTCAGAAATAATTATGTATCTGTTTTCATTATTGCTGCTTCATCGTTCAAAGTAAATTTCTTATTTTTAAAGCTAAGCTGCTCTAAGATGCGGGTACCATCAAAGTTGATTACTACTGAAGTGTTCCTACAATATTTTCATAAGAAACTCATCTTCTGCTTAAAATAGTCAGTCGAGCTCTCTAACCTTAAAACCACAGTTATAATTAGCGGTTATGTTGGAAAGATCTAAAACGTTACAACTTTAATCGAGATATCTTCTAGGAATAACAAAACTGCTTCCGCCTGAATCAAAAACAAAAACTGAAAGTCTACAGGACTTAGTGGCTGCTTCATATCCTACAATGTAGAATGAGGGCGTATTTCTGACCACACTGCTGCTTAGGTTGCTAGGATGAGAAAAGATAGCAGAAAGGTCGATTAAAATGTTTGCCTTAAAAGTTGTCTTTGAAATATATTTGTAAAAATATACAAACTCTTTTAGTATAAGTATAAAACCTAATATTAACACTTTATCAAGCATCATTGGTTATTCTCGGACACATTTCATTACGTGCACTTAGTCATTTAACTTTTATAAATATTAAACTTAGGCTTCAGTGATAGTTTGTGAAAAGTATGGACGCCTCGCAGCTATGGGTCATCATACATAAAGAAATTTCCAAGTTTAATAAAATAAAAAATTAATCTAAAATAAATCATTGATATATTAATCACTAGCCGCCTTTGGCGACCAGCCGGTTCGCCAATCTTAATGTTCGTTAAAATTTTAATAATTAAATATTTTATGCAATTCCTACTTTAATAGCTTCTTCATCAAAATATTTTAAAACTTCAAATTTTGATAGTCATATAATTCACTCATAATGTTATAAAAGCCTTCAGTCATAACGTAATATGTATCTCTCTTATTTTCTGTTCGCTCCCGTAGAATTTATACTTTAAATTAAAGTGGAAAGGATTAATCTGCAATTAATATAATAATATTTTTGACTGAAACAAAGTATTCTTTTGCAATATGATTACTGAAAACAGTCGCTGAGCGTTTAAACTTTATGGGCACTAACGAATATCTTTCTTAATTTATGTAATATTTCAAGAATTTCTCAACAAAATTTTCTCAGATTCATCATTATCAGATCGATTAATTAACAATGTTTAATTTTATATGCATCAAACACTAAGAAAATAAAACGAATCGTTTAAAATAATCGGTTGAAAACAGGTTAAAAAAACTACTTAAAAAACAATGTACTTAAAACTATAAGCATATACAAAAAATATATAACTGACATAAATACACTTTAATTACAAAAGCATGCAACTAACCTAAAAATAATTTAACTCATCCGTTGATAATGGTTGTCATGTCAACAATCAGAACACAATGCGCATGCGTGAATTTTCAACGCCAGTTACGGTAACGCAAATGCGTGATCTTTTCTACGCCAGTTGTGGTAACGCTATCCAGATTAGAAATTTTTAATTTCCTTTATTCTGTTTTATTTTAATTCAAAAGTACTTCAGAATGAATATAAAAGATCGATTAATTAACAATGTTTAATTTTAAATGGATCAAACATTTAGAAAATAAACAGAATCGTTTGAAATAATGAAATAATCGGCCTAAAAATCTTAAGCCTAGCCTCATTACTGTTGGTAAAAAAAACTGAAGCCTTACTCATTTGGCGGTGGGGAAAAAGAAAAGATTTTTTTGACGGGAAAGTTAGTTTTTAATTAATAATTAAAATTCTAATTAAAAATTCAAAAAAAGGAACCCCAGGTGCACATTCTTGACCTCCAAGGTATACATGTACCAAATTTGGTAACTGTAGGTCAAATGACCTGGCCTGTAGAGCGCCAACACACACACACATTGAGCTTTATTTATAAGTATAGACATAGATATAGATTAAAACATCCATTCAAATGTGAAAGTAAATTGAGAAATTTATTAGATAAGAGTCTCCCAATGTGCGTTTCTCTGGACCGTAAAATGCCTAAATTCGCCTTTGGTGCTTATAAAAAGGTGTTGAGCAAAACTTTTGCTATACAGTGGAACTTGACTAATTACAATTTTTTTAAATTCGAATTCATCTGCCGTTTCATATATAATTCACACTTTTATTTGATTCCATCAGCTTCAAACTATTATTCGAAACCTACATATAATTTTACATCTACAAAGATAAATTACTATTTTCCCATATTTATTTACTTATGGGAACTATAAAACTCTTAATTTATTTGCGTTAAAAGTCTGTTTTTTTATTTAAGGAATAGTTTTTGTGTTCTTATTTATTATTTTACATACTACATATTTTTTTAACAATTTTTTTGATTCCCATCCTCTTTACTTCGCAATGGCAGCTGGAGATATCTTAAAATTTTTAGACTTAAAAAAAGAGCAAAAATTCTGACTTAATTACCTCATCTCGAAATGCCAATTCTCACCATTTAAGTTTTGTATTGTTTCATGAAATGGAGCATTTCTGAAGATATACTTCATTAAACTTTCTTGCTTGCTAAACTTTATTTTAAATATTCAATAAAACCTAGAAAATTCAGATTTAGCCTGGAAATAATGAAACTTCAACCTCTATACCAACTGCGATTCCTATACCGTAAAAACAGGAAATACCGTATTCCTTCCTCTGTTCTATTTACAGTTTTTGAGCCTTTTGAGGACCAAGCACCGTCAATGTTGGGTTTGACATTTCCATTGCTACAAGTAATCTTAAAATCTGCATATCAATTTACAAACCTGATGAAGTCTGGAATTTGGTTTCCAATAGAGTTGTCAACAGAATATTTAGAATATTTTATCAATAAATTAATTGAAGGAATAGAAAGATCCATTTGGAATGTCATTTTAAAGATCAAAACACGAACGTTCTCAAATATCACTTAAAATGGAGTATTTATAGAAGTAATTCAACGCTGTTCGTTAAAATGTAATTTATATCAAACTTATTGATATTTCAAGTAATAATTATTGTTTCTTTGTTTAGTTTTTTGTTAATAAAATATACCAAAACTTTTAAAATGGAATAATCTTTGAGCAAGAGTCAAGTTAATTCTATTTCCGCTTAAGCGTTACAGAAATGAACCCCCTGAATCAACGGAAATTATTTTTGGGGTTAATAAAGAGTTAATAAGTGTCAACTGGTAGAAAACGGTAAGTTTTGGAGGATCTAAATACGACTAAAGCCCGCTCCTTATGCATTCCAACAAATTAGGTTGGGTAAATTACGTACAGCTGCACGAAAAATCATTATGTATTTATAGAGGATAAAACAAATAGTGATTTTGGGATACTTTTAATTCGTTACTTTCACCGATAACCTTATCTACAGAAGTGATGGCACAATAAAGGTATCAAAAGAATCATACAGAACAAATAAAAAAATAAATAAATAAGATCAATATTCAAATGTAGCTGCCAAAAAAATGATATCATTTTGTAAAGCCATCCCTACAAAGTTCCCTAATATGTAAAGACGGAAAAATTAATTTCTCTTGTTAAGCAGTGATAAAAATGTCTTTTCTCTTTCCTTGTGCTAGATATTCGATATGTCTTCTATATTGCAATTATACTGCAATTGCATGAGCAAAATTTTACTATTCATGTATGTGAAAAATGGAATGCTCATATCAATCCAGAAATTATTGTATACTCAGTGGCGGATGATGACATTTTCCGGTCCGACGCAGTACGCATAATGAGGCATCTCTTTCAATAAACTAGTTAAATTAATTTCATATTTCAATATACTTTTTTGACTTAATTAGAACAGTCATGATTGGTTTTAAATGAATTTATTTTAGTAACATTGTGAAAATAAAGTTATTATTATGGCATATAAGTGCGCGGCTGCCATGTTTGTACACAATATTATTTAAAAATAAACTTATTCAGTGATTATAAATGTTATAATTATAAACTAATCTTAATGAACTTCACTAATTATACTTAGCTAAGCATTAACATTATTCTAATATTTTATAATTAATATAATTTTATTTTTAATAATTATTTATTTGCCAATAAGGCTATAGCATTTTTAATCTACCTTCTTCTCATCCCGGTGACCTTAGACTGCTTGCTTAATCAGAAATCTGCATTTGAATATATTGTAAACGAAAACCCTTAGAAAATCAGAAAACTGTAGCATTTTATGAAACTCATGTAGAACCAAAATTTATATAAAGAGAAGATATTGAGAAGATTTTCACTTACAGCTAATCAATTATTCGACTATTTACCACCGTTTTTCTTTATTTTGTTTTTCTTTTTATTCAACATGCGCAATACTTTTAGTAAATATGGTAAAAGAATCTGTGATGAAAAATCATATTTTCTGTTAAAAAAATTAAGAAAAACGAAAATACTGCGAACAAAAGCACTTACTCTTATTTTAGAATATAATAAATAAAATGCACGATGAACGGCACTCATTAAACTTCATTTTGAGTAGTAAAAGACCAGACAGATTCCAATCCGCCTATTGAATGGAATTATCATACATTTGAAAATTGAAATTCTCATTTATTAGAATTGATATGATTTCAGAATTAAATGTTTCAATAGAATTCTTTATATTTTCTATCTGCGAATTTTAATTATGGTGGTTATAACTCGCTTTTACTAGCTGCAGCTTTTTTTTTTATTTCAATGTAAAAATTTTATTGCGATTAATTCACAGTTCAAAAAAATGATATATCTGCGCGTTATCTTATATATCATAATGGATTTGTACATCAATTACAAAAACCAGCGATTGCTCTCATAGCGCATTTATTATTTTCTTCATCGTTAAAAGCAGATGATATCAGTTTTAAAAAAAGTCAAGGAATGTTGACGCTAAAGATAACGCCAAGGAATCTAAAACAAAATACTTGAATTCATTACAGTATATAAATGATATATTATGTTAAGAGATTTTTAACTCAAGAGTTGAAAAAATGACAAAAAAAATTCAATTAGTTTAATTTTTTGAGAAATAATTTTAATTTGAGATGTTAATTATTGGCATCAAATATGAACATTTTATAAAGAGTGATTGGTAAAGTTCTTTTGATCCCCTTCCACCCGGGAAATAACGAATACCTATAATAAAGTGACTATGTTGAATTTATCTAGAAAAGTAACAGAATCCCTAGCTGCGAAATAAGGAATTACAAAAACTTATTCAAAAAATAAAAGAGATTGGTAATCCAGTTAGAAAAACATTTGTATCATGGTACACTATACAATAACAGAAACACGAGAAAAATTTTCATGAATTTTCATTAAAATTGGTGAAGATAGCTGCGATCAAAATTATGAACTTACCGTGACTTGAAAAAGCTTTCATCCCCAATTAAAAAAATGTATTTACCGGTTTCCCCGATTATATTTTTCATTATTATTTCTGTAAATTTTCTTTGCTGTTTAAATTTCATTTCATTATTAATTTGGCGGAGATATTTTTCAAATATCACTGCCAATTTTACAGATATCTCCAAGAAACATTTTCCTATTTTTTTTTTTAATTATGGTATACTATACATTTTTCTAATTGGACTTTTTTAGTTTTTTTTTTTATAATTTCCCTATTTTGCCGCTATGGTGCTGTAACCTTTCTCAATAAATTCACCATAATCACCTTATTATAGTTACATGCTATATCCGCGGTTATACGAGAACGCCTTTTGAATTTTAACTGCTAGAAATTATTTTACCTAATATCTTATATATTTGATTATCATTTAAATAACCAAAAGAATTTTTTATGAATTTCCAAGAACGAGAAAACAAACAAGAAAATTAAAGTACTTGAGGAGCCACTTCATTCGTTTCCTTTCTTTATATCTAAATTTACATTTAAGTGCAAGTGGTCTGTAAAAAAATTAGCAAAGTTTTTGAATATTTGAAATAATTGCATAGAGATTGAAATATAAATTTCTTTCTTATAAAGTGCTCAACTTACTCTTCGACAACTAATTTCTTGAAATTCTAATTTTGCCCTTATTTATTTATTTTTTCTTCTTAAAAATTATATAATTTTTATTCCTCTTGGAATTTTGTTCAAAAAGGCATTGATTTTATTTGTTTAGTTGCATCAAACTTTTATGAAAAATGTTGAAAAGAATCTAGCCATAAATACATCTTTCATCTAGGTTCAAGGAAAAAAAGTCCTCCTGGGAATGCTATTATTTTACTTCCCAGTCAAAAATGTTTAATTTGAATAAAGACATTTCAATGCAAATTTAACTTCTCCGAGAGCAACAACGGGATTCGATTAAATATAACGTGTTATTAGCACAAAGCACAATTCTTTTCGGAAACAATTCCTGGGATTTCTACCATCAATTGCCTCCCCAACGGCGACATTACTTCGGAGAATATTCGAAAAAGAAATTAACAATCGAGATTCTTCCACTATCGCATCGTTTGGAGGATAATTATGTTACACATTATGATCGTCGTCAGTGGAAGCAGCGAGCCGTAAAGAAGGATTACAAATGTCACATTTGTTATTTTTAATTTACCGAAGACTAGTTTTAAATGTGATTTAACCAAGTCAACGATCATTTTCAGTTAGCTGTGTTGACCTGAGTAGATAAAAAGTGGGAAATTCTCTTGCAGCAAAATATGGCAGGAGGAAGAAACAAGGTTTTACTTAATTGCGATAAATGTGTCCTAAAAGTTTTTTTCTTCTTAATTTTATACCTTATTTGAAGCACAGACTAAAAAGAAATTGTCATAAATAACATCTTGCATTTTCAGCTGTAAGTAAAATGGATAGTCTCATCCGTCTGTGGAGCTTTCAGGAATGTTTTTTATATATATATATATATATAATTATGAAATGTAGCTTTATATACATAGGATTCTCATTTTGTACTGTCGATAAAGCTTTCTTTTTCTAATTTATTACTTAAGCTATAAGGTCTAAAACGTGATGTTATGATGCTTATTGCAAAACTTACTCTTAGCTAGTAATTTTGTGCATGTGAGTGTGCATGTTTAATCATTAATGTTTAAATATAAATGCATTTCTGTAATCTATGGACTCTTTAATGACCATGAATTCGAAACAATTTTCTTATAAAAAAGTACTAAGATGGAAATTACCAAATAACAAACGTTATTTTCGTTCGTTACTCTCCATTACTTTGGTACTTAATCAGTAAAAAAATAAAAAAAATAAAAATAAAGAAAGAAAACACGGAATATCCGCAGACAAATCATTCTGAAATCAATTTTAAAAAAAATTACATTCTGCGTAAATTGAAAGGCAAAGATAAATTTCTTGCTATCTAACTTATTGTTTTCAAATTCCTTTCTATCCTTACAGAAAAACAATGAAATATTGTATATTGTAACTATTATTGATTGTGACTAGATAATAGATGGTGTATTTATTGGAAAATAAATAATATTAAGGTAAAAGATATTATAAAAATAAAATACAAACAAGTTTGTTAACAGTTTAAACTATTGAAAATATTTTAAGAAAATGCAAAAGATTATATCGCTTGCATTTTCAATCTATTGAAGAAATTTAATATCGTTTGCAATTCCTCTTTCATTTAAATGCAGAGAATATCTTTTTAGGTTAGAAGAATTTATCGTTTGATTTTTAAATTATATTTGTTGGATGAAAATAGTGCTCTTTTCTTAATTAATATTAAAAATAAGATGTTATCTGCTGGACTTCTGAATTTTAAAATTTAGTTGTAATTATTTACTGGAATAAAAAAGAATATATCACCCGCTTTTTTTAACATGCTTGTATTATAGTTGTCGCTTTTCAATACAGTGTTCTTTAAGTAATGCGGCAGCCATTGGACTATAAGACAGTCAGATTGAGAAAAACTCTGGGTCATTGAAATTCATTTTTAAAAAAATGCCTTAAAAAACAAAATTTTACATTTAAAGCACAAAATATAAAAATTACATAGAAAGTTATTCTACATGCAACAAATATTGCAGAATATAATTTACAATCTGAGCAGCAGCGTACGTTGCGCTTTGGCAAAGTAATAGAATCCGTTTAGTAAATTGGTTAATGATTATAAAAATCAGTTTCTTGAAAAGTATTTTTAGTTATTATAATATTAAGTCTTTCTAGTAATATTTAATCCTATTTAAATGAGAAATCTACTATCCAGAAAACAATCAGATGTCAGCTTTCAAATGCGTAATCCCAATAGTTAAGAAGGCTTTCGCCTTTATATGTGTTGTCACAAAAAATATATAATTTTAGAAAATAATTTGGTTTTTTTAAAGGTGAAACGGAGGCAAAACAAACGTGGTAACATTCTCGCTTCCAAGATAAAGATTATAATAAAATGCTTTCAAAAGAAGTAACGCCGTGCAGCTTCCAGAATAAGTTTTCCCGTTTATTTATTATTTTATTTTTTATTAATATTATATTTTATTTTTTAATGATTTTATTAATATTATATTTTTTATTGATTTATATTTTATTTTTTGATTTTTTAACAATTCTAATTGTATTTAATTTTTATATTATTTTTTTCTGTAATATTATTTATTGTGCAATAAATATTGTATCATGCGATAGAAACAAAGTCATTGTCCATGGATGCTTCAATATATAATATTTCATTGTTTATCTCGATTGTTTTAGGATTGAAAACAATTCATTGAAAGGAATTTAAAAATAATAACATAAATGGTAAGAAATCTACTTAACTCTTGCGCCTTGACAAGAGGATTTCTATTTTATTAATTTTCTTCAAGTTATTATTTAAGCAAGCTAACATATACATTTGAGCAGTTTCAAAGTAAAAAAAGAATGTACGTATAGGTTTATTTCTTTATTTTTTCAAAGCTGATAACACAGATCACGTCAAAAATAATGAAATTAGGGGCTGAAGATCACTTTTCAGTCGCTAACTTTTAAGGAATTGCAGCTATAGAACAACTTATAATAGGAAAATGCTGTTCGATTTAATAAGATACTAATTCACTTATTCTATTATTTTTCTTCTTTCAGTTGTGAGGAAATTATGAGATAGTGAAAATTTCATCTCCCACCGCCATCACCATTTCCATCTTTTCGAAATCGATAACCCATCTACAAACTCATCCAAGATTTTTACTCTCCTTATAAGATATGCAAGGCCAGTTAAAATTCAATTAAAATTTCTATAGGTGTTTTTTTTTTGTTAAATTCTTACATGGCGAAATATTTCACTTTTCAATTAATAACATAAACCTATATAAATAAAAAAATTACAGAAAAAAATTGAAAATAACTATTTTTATCTAAATAATTAGTTAGTTAAGAAAAACGCTACCATGCATCAAATTAAAAATACACATTATATTATTGTGTTAATTAGATTTCAAATTAATCCAAAACAATTTTTTTAAATTGGAAATTATGAAAATAAATTTAAGATTAGAGTGTGATGTAGGGGTTAAATAGTATATTTTAAAAGAGAAAAATTTCTTAGATAGAAAACCCACGATTCTGTAAGTTATTAGTATAGCAAATTTAAGTATACAAATCAGCGCCTTTAAAGTTAGACTACTGTTCTGAAAGTCAATTTAAAATGTCATTTGAAGTTTTATTTAAACATTTATTCACGGGAAGATCAAAATCGCTCATTTTTATTGCTTCCTCAATTAATTCAAGACCCACCTTTCCCCTGTAGCTCTAAATACGCGGGAAGTCATATCGAGATTCGCGCGGTAATACTACTCTGATTAAATGCAAAAATGATCTTCCAGTAGCTTCCATTATTCCTTTTGAGAGATATCTCTCAGTCCGAAAATTACCCTTTTGGAAGTGTGAATCATAAAATTGTTATTCAAATTACGACTCGCTCCCTGACGAGCTTCGGGACTAAAGTCTGATGACAGACTACTATCATAAAATCTAACAAGAGAGACAAGACATAATTAAAACAAAAAGTCCCGCAAAGGGATGCCATTAAGACACAAGAATAAAAAGCGAATAAGGTGGGAATCATGGCAATAAAACCGACCCCCAGTTCTGGAAGGCTTCATTATTCCATGGCTGGCTTCTTTCTCCCAGGAGCTCTGCTACTGTCGTCCAACCCCCTCTTTAGGACCGTCCATAAATTCACCAATCGGTAGTTCCTCATTAACATTCAAGCGTAGGTCGCACTCTACTGTAATGTTGCATAATTGGACTTACCCGGGGCACCAACACTAAATCTTGACCTTCCCCCCTCTACGGTAATGTTGTCAGTCACAGCAGAGGATAATAATTACTGACCATCATCAGCAGAGAATCCAATGGTGGAAAATAAAAACGAAAATGACGCAATCTCTGCAGTTTTTTGTTTTCGTTCTTGGCTTCTTGGTCGTGGTTGGCCGAACCTCCTAATTTCCATTTTTGAAACCCTCTGGCGAGCTTATCCTGATGCGAATAGAAATCCTCTTCCGCTACAGACAGAGACTCACCTAAGAACCGCGAACCAATTATACATCGGTAATGACTGCTACCCCAGACACTCTCGCTCACAACAACCAGACTGGCCACAAGTTTATATCAATCGAAATTAACCTTTCCATAGATTATTCTAGAATTGTACCGCCTCTTGAATATTATACTACACTTAGAAATCTAAAGTCAAAAATCAGATTACTGGTCAAGATACAGATGAATAATCACTCATCACTCATACACAGAAAGTATCAAAGGTTTTTAAAGAATAATAACGGAAACTCGAGGTTTGGAAACCGTTGTGAAGAAGCGTCCTTCCTACAACAGGAACGAACCCAACTTAATAAAGCAAATGTATCCAGTGATTTACGGATAGAGTAATTCTACTTCATGGAGCAGCGTACATTCCTCTTTTATAATTGCTTGTAATTGGAGTTCTGCACCTGAAAAAGCAGCATTGAAAATACATGCACGTTTTATCAAGTACATAAATTGGAACAGCAGAAATAAAAATTAATATTATCTTCTCCCAACGATTCTATTACTATTATTTATCAATTTGCGATAAATATCAATGGAAAAGTTTTACGCAAATTATTGAATACTTTTTCGCAAATAAAGCACAAAACTGACTTTTTAAATGAGTAATCAAAAGGAGTATATGACAAATATGCAAAAAGTTCTAGAATGCAAAAACGAATTCTGAACTTAAAATAATATATAGTTACTTACAATGTAAAATTCTATTTGATTAAAATTCAACAATTGCCAATCTGTCATATTGCCAAAAAAAAAATAGTAAATCACTATCGTTTGTGATACGGTAAATAAAGTAAATGTAATCTATGAAATTCCGAAAATGAAAACAAATAAATTTTTAATCTTTGAATTTTTGAAAAAAAATGATATAAACTTTAAGAAGCTTATCTTTAACTATAATTTCTTCATTGCATTGTTTACCATAACAGCTACGTTGCTTTCTCACATTAGAGGCTAGAAGGAAGTTAAGAAACTGAGTGTTCGCCTCAGCTCGCAGACGCTCGCCGATCCCCAAAAGGATAGCTAAACACTCTTCCCAGGTTTACTGTGCTCTTTTTTTTTAATTCACTTTAGTACAAATATACAAAGAATTATTTATGGATGAGCTTAATTTAAATTGCTTTTGATGCTTTAACTTAAATTATCTGTGAACAAAATTCGCTGGCTTTAAGGCGTTTTTCGATTTCTTTTCTTAATTTTCAGAGCATTCAGTGGACGAATTCAACAAGTGAAAATAACGAATAAAATTATGAAAGGGTACAAGAAAAATCTTAAATAAGAATTGCAAGATACATGAAGAGATTCCTAAAAACACATACCTAGATTTATTTTTAAAGAATCTATTGTGTGCTGCCTTGGTCAATTATCATACAAAAAGACAAACTTATAGATTAATAAAAATTCTAAATTGATTATATTTTGATACTTTCGCCTTAATCAGCGCAGAATAAAATCCTTTGGCCTTGGAAAAAGTCTTTTATATAGTGAAAGTATTAAGACATATTCAAGACAAACGAAACCAAGAAAATTACAAAGATATAAGAAAAGGGATAAACATCGAACATTTAAAATGCACCTCATGCACTCAATTATATATAATCTATATATTAATGTTTCTCAAAATTCTGTAAAATAGTTAATATACATTAAAAATGTATATAATCGCAGACCAAGGTAATCATCTTGAAAAAAATTGTTTCTTTTTCTTTTTCAATGCTTTTCAAAACTTTTTTCATTCATTTACTGGCATGTTGAATTCATTTTATTTCATTTTTTCAGTAATATTTAACAGTACGATTGAAATTTTTATTCATCTCATAGAAAATAAGATTCAAATAATATCGTATTCGATTGTTCCTGTTTCGAAAAGAAAGTCACATTATTCATCAATTGTTATAGATGTTGCCAAATCCTGTTAATAACGTGTTTTATGAAAGTGGCACAAGAGAAATAAATATATATGGATGTTTTTTGAAGATGCAGCAATAAAAACGCATATTTATTATTGTACTAAAAATAGTTTATTTTAAATATTTTCCAGTTTTTTAGTATTTACTTTATAAATTCATTATTATAAATATTACAAACGAAATAAATTTTTTTCCCTCAAATTATTGCCAGATTGCGTTACTCGTGTTATGAAGATTTAATTAAGTTATTTGAATAATTAAATTCTGAAAGTAATTAAATAGGGTATTTTATTCAAGAACACACAAGTTGCAATATATAAAAACAATAAAACATCAGGAAGAGAGTAAAAACTCGATTACAGAATTTCACCTTTAAGTAATTCAAACAAATCAAGTTAAATGAAGCTTTAAGAAAACGAGAGAGCAGCTCGATCTACCATCTACTAATTAAACTAACAAATATTTAAATGAAATCATAAATGTGGTCTTTTTTTTATCTCTGATTTTCTTAACGAAGTAATGCTTAGCCATCAGGCGACAAAGTACTATACATTCCATTTTATCTTCAAAAATCCTAAAATGTACTTAATTCCCGAATTAATTTTGATGCTTGATTCAACATTATCGGAAATAAAAGAATACATAACAGTTCATTATAAAATTGCTTTACTGTAGAGACAAAAGTCACAAAGGAGATCTATTAAAGTTAAATAGAAAATAAAAGGTTTATGATTGATAAGAAATTCCATTAATTGACTATATGAGTATCAAAATTTTCTGTGGAAATATAGTATTGACACATTTAGTTGAGCACTAAGATTTTGCATAAAAAGGAGTGACTCATTTTTAAGTAAAAGAATGTTTTCAATAAATACAAGAATTTTTAGAGCTTATATATATGTCAGTTTTAAAGAAAAAAGAAATAATAAACAGCCAATATTTCATTTCGATGCAATTGTAGTAAATTTGATCTGGTTTCTGGATATTTTTATATATAATAAAACAATCAGGAATTTCTATTTTCTGTTTAAATCTACTATTAAAACTTTAGATAACTTTATTTTATTTAACCATTAAAATGTTTCATTTCTTTTACCTCTGGTAAGGTACATTTGTTTTGGAAATATATTCTTCATCTTTAAAGTTCGTTTGTTCATGATATTTATTTATTTGCATTGCATATTTGTTCGTTTACTTGTTTTATGTATTGTTTTGCCTTTTTATTGTTGTTATTATTACTTAAAAAGCCACAGAATATTTGTAATATTAATATATTCTACGAATGAAAAAGTAAGAGCATTTTGAGACTCTTGGCAATGTATATTCTGAAGTCCCTACTTTAAACTTTTAGTCGACAGATGGAGAAGAGTTGTGAGTAAACAATTTTTTAATTCCATGTATTAAGATACCTTAGAATATGTGTAATATATAATCATGTTCTCAGGTGTTTTAGTCAATTAATTAATTTAATTCGATTAGTTACTTGATATTTAATTTAATTAAATTAATATTAATTATCAGTCGGAAATTTATGTACGAAAGCATGTTCATAATACCCATGTAAAATATTTAGAGTTAAAGCACACCATAAGAATCAATGAAAATACTTGCTGCTTTTGAACAACCATGTTAAATAAAAAGTTAATTAACTGGCCAATTTAGTTTTAGATTTCAACAGATTTTTGAATTCATTGTACATGTTAATAATTTATTGTAAGTTAATTTTTTATTTTATTAACTTTCTAAACTATATTTATTTTTATTTATTTATTACTATCCGCCTTTGAAGACCAGGTAATTATCCAGTTTTAATGCTCCCGAAAATTTTCAATTAAATATTTCATGTAACTTAATCTTTTAATAGTTCTTTAGGAAAATATTTTTAAGCTTCAAATTTAAAATTCGATTTTTTTTTTGTAAAATATATTAGTGCAAAATATGCATAAAATATTACTTGAAAATTGATTAAAATTAGTAACTTAATTTATATATCAAAGGAATCGGTATTATTGAAAATATAAGTTTTGAATTTTAAGATGCAAGAATCATATTCGTACTGTAATATTTTCGGAGCGAGAAAACATCAAAATTTCTACTAATATTTAATTAATTAAAATTTTAAAAAATCCCACCAAGCACTACAAAACATATATGTACCAAATTTGGCAGCTTTCGATCAAAGGGTGTAGTCTGTAGAGCGCCACACACACACACATACACACATGCGCATTCGTCTACTACAAGCGAAGATAAGATAATAGGCCTATGCATGACATACACGCTTGTACAAAGTATCAACAAAGTAGTTGTTTAGTATTTAAAATATTGTAAGACTTATGGGCATGAAATTTGACACATAGGTGTAGTCTTAAAAGTGATTAAAATTCACCTCGAAGCTCGATTTAAAATTTAAAAAGAGAAAAATATATATTGAACATTTCATATTGTTTAGAAAAATCTTTTGTATAGTTATTGAGGAAAAAAATCTGCACCGTCATAAGAGAGAATAAAGAATTGTCGTTCGAATGATTTTTTTTTTGTAACTCTGACGTAATTAATAAATTTTAAGAAAGTTTTAGAAAATAGTCATCTTTCTCGAAAAATTTCATGCATTACGGCTACATCTGACAATTTAATTCCCTTATCTTTTACCAAATTTATTGAGGCTAATATCTATCGATTGTTCTAATATTTATATCTACTTTAAACAAGAACAAAAAAGATTAATAATTGATTGTTCATATAAAATATATAAAAAATATATTGATTGTGTGATCAGTGATGCAACATGGCGCCTTACAGAATATGAGAACTGTTAGCAGTTCTAACAAATATAATGTAAATATAAATATATTTATAATGTAAATATTATATATATTTATATAATATATAATTATATGTTGTATATTATTATAATATTTTACATATTTATAGTATAAATAAATATAATTAATTTAAATATATATGTTCATAAATATATATAAAATATATATTGATTGTTCCTAAAATTCATATAATGCACATTTCCATACAATTTTTATTGAATCGATAAGAAACAAATTATGAAATCAAGTATCGTATAAGTTATTTTTATATATTTCAAATTCTAATAACATTGCTTGTAGAAAGAAATCTAATTTTATTTTTATCTCTCTCTCTCTCTCTTTAGTGTGCTTTATTTTTAAACATTCTTATCTTTTTGTTCAGTTCACTAAGTATTATTATTGCCACAAAAAATTGCGCAAAATGATATTATTATTATTATTATTATTACTTTGTTTTCATAGCTTTACTATTTTTGCTTCTGTGGCTCTAAATTCGTTCTATTTTATTTCCATTATCGTCACCTAAAACTGAAATCCAAGGCCTCTATATTCTTCCATGCCATTGATTTTGCATTATTTTTTGTGTCGAATTTTGTGGAAATACGGTACTTTCATGCGTATTCGAAGTTATTACAAATCTGATAAGAGAAGGGGGAGGGGTGGAAGAAAATTAAGTTAAGATAGATTACTAAAAAGTCTTACTTAGAGTGAAGATTAAAATATGCATTCTGAAATTTATAGAAATAATTTCCTATTCTGAAGAATTTTCCTTTCACTGTCTTTCAGCTTAGAGAATTTGAAACTTAGTTACTAAAAGCATAATCATTCATGTTTAGAACCACAGTTCATAATTTTTAATTCTTGTGATCACATTGTACGTTTCTTTTCCTTTTATTCTCATTTCATAAGAATATTATCTATTAATATTCTTGTATCATAAAAAAAAGAACATGAATATGTTGTGCATGATTTTATTTCAACTTTCATTCTGAATAGAATTATATCCCTATTATGAAAACTTTAATTGTATTTTTTTAAATTACATTTCGCTCAAATACGAGTTTTATTCAGATAAATTTATAAAGCTTTTCAAATATTTGAATGCCCCCAACGAATTTTAATTTTTGATTTGATTTTAACTCAACAGAATTTTTGAAATAAGTGTTTGATTAATAAACTAAAATCAAACGAAACTATACAGCGGCTAACAGCAAAACTAACAGCAATGCATTAGATATATATTTTGTCTATCCAATACTTGCATACCTCTGAAAAGATTTTTTTTCTTTTTTTCTCACATTTCCTAACAGTATATTTTTCAAGAAAAATGTCAAAAGGCATCTGTGATAATACGGTAAGCATGCTTTTATTTTTTAATGTTCGGTAAGAAAATTTTGTTTTTGTCATTGTGATAGAAATGTAACTCTAATTATAAAATCTATGTTATTATATATAAAAATCGATCTTTTATTACTAATTAAAAAAAGAAACATCATTTCTATTAAATAAATTACATTGGATCGAACGATTTTCAAATATCGTTAATGGCTCATTTTTCCGTAAGCTATTAAAAAAAATCAGAATGATATTACACTTGATTAAACATTACGAATGGCAAATCAGAGGCAAATATGCAAAAAATTTTGAACAATCTGTATAAATCGATGTATTCTTTAACATTTTCCATATTTTTATACAACCTGAATAACAACAATGAAAGCAAAAGATTTATTTTATATGGAAAGATAGTTTTTAATTCATAATAAAAATTATTAAATTTATTGCCGATGAATTTATCTTTTAAAATCTTCTTTGTAGTTCATAATATCTGTAAAAAGAATTTATGAAAATCTGAATTTTCTGTGATATTACAAGCAATTTGTGAATTTTAATTTTTATTTATGTAGATTGGAATATGAAAAGTAGATGCACCAAGTGATTTTTATACCTCTTAACTTCAGTGCATCAGAAAAAGCTATCTGCGTGTATCTAATACATTTATATCTCTGAAGCAGTTATTTCTGGCCACATGTCTTGGAAATCTGATAAATGTTCCGTTCTTATTTAGAGAGAGAAGTAGTAACAAAAAGTCAAAATAAATTCATCCCGTGGTCGATGGAAACGCATCTGTTGCGAAAGGACACAGGCTGCAAATGGCGAAAGAGGTTTGTGTGCGTTGTCCCGTGGGCCGCTAGACATCAGCAAAATCCCGCCATCTGATGACTGTTATTAACGTTCATAAATTATAATTCTGCAATGTATTAAGTGCCGGCGTTCCGGCTACCAAATAAAAATCCCCGAACAACAACAAGAGTGAGACACAGGAAGAGGCCGACCGGGGAAATGGTTCTGCAGTTCTACTGGGGGGAGACACATTTCATCACGTCTGCCGTTCACGTACGGAATTCGATCGGACATTTATTCTTGTTCTTGCATTTTTTAATTATTCGTAAGCTTGGATAATTATTGAAGAATAAATTAGATACAAACTGCAAAGGCTGAGGAGAAAAAAGAAGAGAAAGAGTTTTTCTTCTTCTTCTTCTTGAAAAGTTGTGATAATGAGATAGAAGCACAGTCAAGCTTGCAGAAATGTCGATGCAGTAAATCTCCTTTTTTGTCTTTCCTTATATTTTTGCTTAATAAATTGCTATCTTCTTATTGTTTTCCAGAATAAGCTGAGGGTGACCTAGCAACTCCCAGTAACTATTATTTCATGAATAAGTGGCAATTTTTTTTTGTTAATTTCTTCTAATTTCAGATAAGAATATTTATTATCTGTCAAAAAGCAAGCGGACACGTTTGGAATACTGAGTTTTTCTACCCTATACCTTCTGGAGAGTTACACTACTAATGTTAGCTAATTTTTATTTCGAACAAATAACTAACAGGAAACCACAAGTGAAACTTGCTCTGAACGACATTGTTGAAGAATGTTATTAACATTTCCTAATCATAAAAATCGTTATCTTGTCTCTTTGCCTATGCGTCGGTTGCTTAAGTTCAGTTTTGAACACAGAAAAAGCATACAAAGAAGAATAAATTTGCAAGGAATAAAAGCGAATTCTTCTTAATGGTTTTCAATTTCACTACATTTTTCTCGATATCAATCAATCATCTCACTGAGAAAACTGCTACGAAAAAAAAATTGACGAAATATAAACCTTAAACACCCAGTATAAACTTTTAAACTCGCAGTATAAATGTGAAGTAGCAAATTGTAGCAGTAGTCACAGAAAGATTTCGGAAAATACTGAAACCCCTTGAAGAACAGAGGGATATATTGGTCCCACCAGAGCCGGCCTTCTCTATGAAAGGGGCCTGGGTGCAAGAAACTATTTGGGGCCCTAAAGTTTTTGCAAAGTAAATAAAAGAATTACAAACACGAACACATATTACTGTTGCATGTTTATTTAATGCGTGATTTTGTTTTTGATATTAATTACTTTAGGAAGATTACAATTTTTTGCAAATTTTTTTGGTGCTTAGTATAGCGAGTGCACTTAAGCGTTATGCACACATGCTTGACCGAAAACTATTATTTATTAATTTATATTTGCTGAAAGAACGCTCAACATTTATTACTAAAACTGGCAATGTAAAGAAAAATTTGAACACGGTTAGTACATTTAGGAATAACTCATTATAATTATAAGTTAGTATGTATTGCAATATGTATTGTGCGTTATTTACATCCCTTTCATTCAAAATCAAATCCTGAAGCAAAATAGTTTCATGAATTATGTCTTCATCTACATCTTTGTTATAAAACGTTAGAAAATTTTGGAACATTTTTCTAATTCATGTTTTTATACAGTTTTTATATCAGTGACTAATTTAAAATACTTTTAAGTCTATCTTCTATCTGAATGATAACAGTATCTGTTACAGAGTTAAAAAAAATAACATCTAAATTCTTTAACAAGGTTTTCTATAATTTCTTCTTCTGTTGTATCGGTAAATGTTCTGAAATATTCAAACTACTTGTTATCACTTTTGCGTCGTTTAAAAATGAGTTAAATTTTGCTCAAATTTTGGAATTCAGTTTTAATTTTATTAACTAAATTAAAAGCACAGTAGAGAACAATTGTTTTTGCTTGAAATTGTTTATTGATAGTGCTAATTTTAGACGCTATTGCAAACCATACTATTAAACATAAAATAAATGTCATTTCTTATATTGAACCCCAAAAGACTTTTAACTTCGGATACCGTTGTATTATTATTATTTGCATCAATAAATTATTCTTTAGGTTTTAAAAGTTTCTTCAAACTATATATACATTACTTTAACACGAATCTATTTTGGCTTCCCAATGAGTGTCGCATAATGATTTAAGATTAACGTTTAAATGCTTTCGTAGAATTTCCCATCTTTTTGTATATACAGAAAATAAGCAATATAAACGTTGCAATATCCAAAAAAAAAATACAATTTACACTGCTAGAAGTGGTATTGCAAATTAATAAATTAAAAGATTGATAGGCAAGTTACATAAATTGCATGAGGGTTTAGAACAATTATTCTAGATTGTACACTTCTATATTTTCCTTTCATGCCATGCTTTATCGCATGACTATCCTCTACAATACAAAATAACTAAATCAAGTTCCCTTAATATTTCCGATAGAGCTTTCGCTAGTTCTTCTGTAGTCACATCAGTTATTTCAATAAGCCCTATAAATGACTCTTTTATAAATCTTTTTTTTCTTCAAAATTTATATACCTAATAAAGACTAATGTTTTTTTATGGGAAATGTCAGAAGAAGAATGCATTTAAATACTGTAATACGTGGCTGCCTTTATATCGTCTTTAAATTTCTTCTTCTCTTCTTTTCATCAAGCTGTTAACATTCAGAACATTATTTTAGTTCTTGTTCAAACTGGGGCCCCAATGCGTAGCATTCGCCGCACCCTTCAGATGGCCGGCCCTGGGTCCCAACCTCTAGTAAGAAAACTAAAAAAAAAAAAAAGAGTAAAATTTTCAACTGTGAAATATTTTATTATCAGGGTAAGCAACTTCCACCTTAGCAGTGAAGGTGAATTTTTTTTTAATTTAGGGCCTGTCAAAGGGTTAATGTACTTTGAATATTTTTTCATTGTTCATTGATAATAATTTATCAAATATTTACCAATATATATGCAAAATAAATATTAAGTTTGCAACCTTTTAAGATCTTCGTTGTTGCCTAGCTAATATTAAAAAATTATATGATAAATTCCATCCCATATATTTACATCAATGAAATGTATATGTATTAAATATTAAAGCCGAATTTTAAACAGTCGAATTTTTTACATTCAAAATATTTAAAAACTAAATTTTCTTTAATCTTGGCTATAAACGTAAGATTTATGTAAACGGTAGCAAATGTTATACATTGTGATCCTACGTTCAAAGCAAAACTCACAAAACTATGGTATCTGAATTTTACAATTTTTTTAACAGCTATGTTTGGAAAATTTAACTCTCAAGCAAAAAAAAAAAAAAATTGTTTGGAAAAATTTAATTAATTATTTAATAATAATACGTGTAATATTAAAAACTACAAACTTCACAATGGATTCGTTTTAATATTCGGTTGGACAAATAATTGAAGGATATATAAAGAATGCTGAGTTCTGTTTAGTTGGTTAGAGTTTAGCATAAGATTCTTCGTTGTTGCCTAGCTAATGCTTGTTTATGGAACATGGTAAAATGAAAATAATAATAATAATAATAAATAAATAAGATAATCCGATTTCTTAACTGGTCCTCTTCTCTCTAAACTTCTATGCCACAGCAGTGGAAAAAGGTCACACCCGAAAAGCCATATTTGAAATGTACAAGATCAAAACAGATCAATAATTGGCGAAATCGGACTTATAATTTGGATCTCTCTGGTCCCTAAATCTATCGGTGCTAATAGACAATCGTGATCTGATACTATCTCCATTTCTACTAATAATAAAGGAAATTGTGTGTTTGTGTATTCACTCAGTACAGGCCATTACGTTCAACTTTAAGCTACCAGATTTGATACTAAAATACTTTTGACGGTAAAAATGTGCACATCTGAGTAATTTTTTTGAAATATCAATTAATTAAAAATTAAATTAAATCTTTCCAATCATTTTCCCGAGATAATGTCCAAAAATATTAGCACACAAAATTTATCTTTTCACCGCATTGAAATTTCAGAAATTATCTTTTAAATGACAGCAATTTTTGCCTAGTACTTACTTTTTGAATTTCGATATTTTTTAAAACTGTTTTTTCGCATTAATTTTTCAGCAATATATTTCATTGCTGCAGTGAAACTCACTATTATCATTGTTTCAAGAGATATTTAATCGCGTCATTTTCTTCCACTGTTAAAAGCACAGGAACAAAGATCGCATTTTATATATGTATAGTTTGCATGAAAAATAAAAAAACTGAAATTATTACATCACAGAAATTTAAGATAGACGAACCAGACAGCTGCATTTTAATCACCCACTAATGATTAATTATTGGTATAATAACATGATGTCATGAGTCTTGATTCCATTAGGAATTGATTATTTACACGATATATAGAACAAACATATTAGAAACACACATTTTTAATATCTTTCACAATGTCATGCTTAAAATGACCGAGATTCGTATCAATCAGAGCTATGCATAAAGGATTTATTTAAAACCAGCGGGAATACTGGCGACCAGCCGGTTCGCCAGTATTCCCGCTCGGTACAATTTTCAATTAAATATTTTAAGTAACTGGTCTCTTAAAGGATTCTCAAATAAAACATTTTTAATATTCAAATTTTCTTAGTGATACCAAACTTATACTGTTTAAATCGTTTCGTTCAATTTACTATATATATTTTGCTAATTTGTTGTCATTTCCGGCAAAACTTCAACTTTAATTTTAAGTGGAAATGATGAAATTGCAATTAATATTAAGATATTTTTTTTAAAAACCAAGCGTTTTATTTTATTTATCATCTTTATTGTTATTTATTAATTATTATTATTATTGAATGTGAGTATTGCAAACAGAATCGCTCGGTATTTAAGTCTTATGTTAACTACAAAATATGTTTCATAATTTATGTAATATCTCAAACAATAATTCAACAAAAATTTCTGAGATTCAGCATAAAATGCAGTTTTTAGTTTTGCTTTCAAAAGGATTGAAATGAAATCAATAATAATATTTAGTTCCTGCCTATAAATATATTAAAAAAATTATGAAGTCTAAATTTAATGCAGTAAGGTATCATATTCTGAGAAATATTCTGGACACACCAAATTTTAAATAAATGAATGAATATTTCTATTTTCCACGATCAACTAAGACTTATTTATGAAGTTTTAAATGTTAAAAATTTAGAAAAACTCAACATTTTCATAATCTTAGACCAATTAATCTTGAGAAAGCTGCGCGCTGATTGGCGTATTTTCTTTGAAGCGATCGATGAAAAATCTAAAATTATCCTTTTTTTATTGAATAGTGATATTCAAATTTCATAAATCAGTCAGTTTAAGTGATTGGAAATTAACTCTTAAAAGTCAGTGATTTAGTTGATTGGAAATTAACTCTATGACCACCATAAAATCTGTGCTTTCTCTTACGGTGTATGCATTCTCCTTAATATCCGCTCGAATGCAACATCACATACAAAAGTACTACATAGAACAAGCACATCAAAAGTAAACATAACATTTCATTAATGGCCAAAAACAAAAGAGAGAAAAATGCAATGAATAAGCAGACGATATTTAGTAAAGTACAGATATTTAGACTGGAAAATAAAATTATCTGAAATTAACCACACGCGCAGACGATATTTACAAAAGTAAAAATATTCAAACCTGAAAAGGAAAATATATGAGTTATTCCATCAATAAATGCCATAAGTTTGTTTATATCTTCATTATTTTATAAGTCATTAAACATCAAAATGGGTCCGGGACTAAATAAACACCCTGTATAGAGAGTGTAAAAGATCATAAAATAATTTTTCTTGAATTTATTTTTTAGAAAAAATAATATTTCATATTTGTTTCATTTCCTACAAACACGTGCCGAAAATTATATTTTTGCAGATTTCATTTCCAAAAAGATTTAATTTATTTTTAATTGGAGCTTTAATCAATGTGATGGTAACACTTTGAAAAAAGACAATTTTTTCCCATGAATGCGAAACGTGCTTAATTTTTATTTTTATTTTTTACGAAAAAAATTATTGAAAAACAAAGTTAAAATATTTATTTAAATATTCATTAAAAATAGAAATTTAATTTTAAGATTAAAACATTAGTATCATTTAAAAGATAAATTTTTGGTCTTTAACTTCATGTAAATATCTTTTTTGTGCGGTAATATTTTCGGAAGTTATAGCAGAAACACGTCGAAATATCGCTTAATTTTTAAAGAAATAAAATTCTAGTGAAAAATTCGAAAAAATAACCCCCAGGTGCACATTCCCGGCCTCCAAGGTATACAGTGCCAAATTTGGTAGCTGTAGGTTGAATGGTCTGGCCTGTAGAGCGCCAACATACACACAAACACACACACACACACGCACACACACACACACACACACACACATTGAGCTTTATTATAAGCATAGATTAAACATTGCTAATATTCCCAGCAGAGAGATGGTCGCAAAAAGAGGCAAATTAATAATTACACTGAATGTTCAGATTTAATGTATGTGTATATGTCTCTGAGTTTATATTTGTATATATGTGTCTACATGAGCTATTCACGCTGATCACTGTCCCTAGAGCTATAAAATTCAGCACAGATATAATTTCAAAAATGTGTACATTTTTTTAATTAAAAATTGCGTGAAATTTTGGCATTTTCCTCCATATTTCTAAAATTATTAACCCACAAAAATGATTTATATGCCATCTTAAACTTTTAAAAGTATATATTTTCTATGATATTAACTTTGTTTTGTAATTTCTCTTCCTAATTTCAGTAATTACTTTTATAAGAATTGTTATTTGTAGTTGTGCATTTCAGTTTACGACAGTTTGACTACATTAAAGCAAAACAAAGTTTCTTCTACCTCAAAATTTATTTTATAAACTTCTTAAATTCTTGTATACGATGCATGCAAAGAGTAAGTATTGTAACTATCAAAAAAATTCGAATTCGAAATTTTGACGAACCTCCGTGTTTCGGGCCTCCCTGGACCTACCTGAAGCGAAAAACATAATTTTGAAATCATGTCTACCTGTCTGAATATATGATAGCTCAAAAACGCTTTAAACAAGACGAATGAAATCTCTTATAAGTCTTTTACACCAAATTTGTAGATTTCTAGCAAATGTATAATGAAATCCATTCTGAGGAAGTCTGCCATTCTAGCTGTCCAAATAGGAAATAAAATAACCAAAAAATGTAAAAAGTGAATAAAATTTGGTACAGAGGATTAGTATCTGCATTGTAAATCTTTATCAAATTTAGAATCAAATCTATCAAGGATTTAACCTTTTATCGGGCTGTACTTTTACATGCATGTGAACATAAAAAC
>JAPMOR010045944.1:168851-185922 GCA_026543865.1 Argiope aurantia | reverse complement strand
ACCTAAAGTGTAAATTCTTTTACATTTTGTACCGAATCTGTCAAAGGGTCGACCTTTCTCATGTGATAACTCAAAAACGTAATAACTTAAATAAATGAAATTTGGTGTGTGATCTTATTATTATAATTGTAGTTCAAGGTCAAATTTTTGTTTCAATCGGCCTGAAAAAGGGTGTGGAAAATACGTATTCGATCTCTTGATACTTGTATCAACGATTAAGGATCCAGAAAATTGCTAAAGATCGCACGTTAGATTCAGTAAAATTGTTAGATTCGCGTCAGAGATCGATCTTTGGAAACGATTGTTTGTAGATGTTGTGTGGTTTATATACAAGCACCAGTTGTTTTCACTATGCTACGTGGCACACAATTTTCATATGCGGGATTCTGGGAATAACCAGCGGGAATGGTCTTCCCGAAACTCTCTCGCTTGCTCTCTAATAAAGGTGTTATCCTCTATCACCCGCAAAAAATTGCGGACTATGGGTAAAGAAGAGAATGCCTTACATGATATTCACTAGCAAAAATTAAGAAATTGTAACCTCTGCGTGAATTTTGCTTTTTACTAAATCTATCTTGTTATCCTTGGCGAGTATTTTTGACAATTTATTGTTGGCATATGGCTAATAGATCCGAAGAAGGAATTTGTGTTTCAGATGTGTTTTTTCCAGCCGAATGAAATTAAATTATTACAATTGCAGTCACAAAATCACATACCAAATCTAATACATTTATGTCATTCAGTTTTTGAGGTATCGCGTTTATAGGCAGTGCAGACCAAAATGCATTAAGAAGAAATTTGTCTGTCCGACAATTCGAATACAAGTTAACGCATTAACTGCAAAACAAAGAGAGCTAGAAGGATAAAATTCTTTACATAGATTTAAAATTAATAATGTAGTTTTTGAAGTGTCGCATTTACAGGCTACTGAAAGTGCAGAGCGACAGACGTTCAACTCTTTGCTGGATTTGAATTAAAATTTGACAGATGTCTACATCATTAACTTTAAATCTATGTACCGAATTTTATCCATCTAGTTATCCTTGTTTTGTAGTTAATGTGTTAACTTGTATTCGAATTGCCGGACAGATAAATTTCTTCTTAATGCATGTTATTGAAAATTTGAGAGAAATCTACAGACATTAAAAGCATATATCAAATTTCATCTGTCCAGCTCGAAACTTTTTGAGTTATTTTTGCCACAGAACATATAAAAATAATGCTAAAAACGTGTTTTTTGAACTCAAATGGTCTGAAGCTCGAGTTAGGATCTTTCGGCGATTACGATATTTTCAGTTAACTTTTTTATGTAACTTGGTGTTAATGGTTCGTCAGCAAAATATTTGTAAGCCTTAAATTTGGAATTCACATAACTCATACTTTTACAAAAATCGTATACCATATATATTGTACTAAGCATTCTTTAAATTTTCTGTCATCTCTTCTAAAATTTGAGCTTTAATTTGAAATGGAAGCGATTAAACATTTAATACGAAAACATTTTTTCTAGTAAAATCCAAACATGTTTTTAAAAATATGGGTATAGAAAACAGAAAAATTCATTATTATAATCTTATTTGTACTACAAAATATTTTTATATGATTTACGCAATATCTCAAAGGAATTATCCAATAAAAAAATTCTGAAATTTATTTAAAATTCCGTATTTAGTTTTAATTTCAGAGGAATTGAAATGATGTAAATGAAAATATTTTTTCTTCTTTCAGTCTTTAAATGTGGTTCTGAAAACAACTTTGGAGTCTAAATTTTAGATTCTATAACTCATATTCAGTAAAACATTTTTTTCACTCCAACTTTTAAACCCAAAAACATTTCAATCTTCTGCAATCAAATTTGAACGAATTATGAAGCTTTGAATATCATTATTTTAGGACAATCATCGATTTCATTATTTTAGATTAATCTATATTGGTAAGACTCTGGACAGTGATAAGTGAACTCTCCTCGAGACGGTCAGTGGCGTGGTCTAAAATCTCGCGTTTTCATTAGACAGTAGTATTTAAATTTTTATAAATTCTTCAGTTTTCGTCACAATTGAGTGACCATTTATTTTTACTTAAAATGCTAGTGTCTTTAGAATGTTGACTCATGGGACCGAGGTTTTTCATAAGAATTTAAAATTCTGCAATTCATCAAAACACATATGGATTCAAATTACATAAAATGCAATGATTTACTTCATTTAGACCAGTTTTCGTATTATATATGTATCAACGATTTAGAAATAAGTAGGTCACAATTATAGTGAATATTCTGTAAATATTAAATGCCGTTTGCCTTAAATAACACAGAATTATTGACTTAATAATACAGATATTTTAACAGTTCTCAGAAACACTTTTCTTGCATTCATTTTGAAAGAAAATTCACGATTCGTGCTTAATTAATTTCGCACAAACGTGTTAAAAATTATATTATTCTGTGTTTGGTTTGTGGTCTGAGTTAACTTAATCAGCCTTAATCGAGCCTTAGTCAATGTAATAAAAATATGTTGTATGGCAGTATGCTGATGAAAACTCATTTTTTTCTTGCAAGTGTTGTTTGTGCAGATTAAATTTTATTTTTATTTTGTGTGAATATATTTTTGGAATATATCAGTTTAAAAATATATTTTTAAAAACAGATTAAAAATTGAAAAAAAATGTATAGCAAAATAATAGGTATCATTGAAAAGGATTATATAAAAATCATTTTTATGTTATTATATTTTAGAAAATTATCATCTAAAGACATAAAAATTTTGCTTAATTTTTAATTAATTAATTTTAAAATAATTCACTTCGCACATTTTTACTCTCCAAAGAATATATATGCGAAGTTTGGTAATGTTAGGGCAAACGAACTAACCTGTGGAAAGTCAACACTCTATCATAAGAAAGAAATGATGTATGATGAATTAACAATTAGAAACATTTTAAATAATTGCGCATTAAGTTTTAATACTTTTACAATTCAATATATTATTGGTCGCCTAGTTAATGATATTGATATGACACTTTGAAGCTATACTGAGATTATTTTGGTTCAGATCTGGCAAATCTGAATCGTCAATAGATGACACGGACGACACAGTGCTTGAATCTATGCCATCCTTTAGGTTTTTTAGTTTTATTCTGCTGGGTTCCTAGTCACGTTGGGATTTTAGGAAATGAAGAAGTTGATTGCGCTGCCAAAGTAGCTTCTAGTTTATGGCAGACATCAATTCCATTTCGGGATTCAAAACTTAGAATTATTCATTATATCCATTCCCTTTGGCAGGAGTCTTGGGATCTAAAGACTCATAATAAGCTACATTTCATTAAACCGCTTATTTATTTGCTGCCCATTGTTTCCATAAGAACAGCTGACGTGAAACTGACTCGACTTCGCATTGGTCATACTCGTTTCACTCACAAATATCTATTATTCGGTGAGAGAGTACCCAGATGCGAATCATGTAATATTGATTTTTCTGTTCCGCATATCCTAGCCGAGTGCCCCAACTTTAATTCTCATCGCATGAAATATTTTAACTTAACTTCACTTAACATACGAGAATTAGTGGGAGAACCTCCCCATCAGTATATTTTTAACTTTTTAAAGGTTATTGGGTTTTATCATTTTATATAGATGCTCTTCGATTAAAATCTTGTTTTAGCTAACTAACCTCTCGTGTTTTGATTGCTGCTGTTTAACTGACCTGATTTTTAATGTACTTTATCTATTTAAACTTTTCACATGGTATCATGTCAAACCATATGATTGGCGCAGTATAGCCTGCTTTTGCCTCTTGCGCCATTAACTTGAACTAAGCAACCAACCAACCAGTCTCCCTTTACCAAAAGAGAGCTATCGTTTTCAGCAATGTTTTCCCTGAACAATGAAGGCTCCAAAAGGTATGGCGTTATATTTTTGTTGGATTTTGATAACTTGGTGCAAAATTAAATAAGAATGATCATATTTTTACACAAAAATAAAGTTAGAGCTGCCGCAGTTGCACTATACCTGTGAATGAGCTATTATTAGCAACATGCGTCATTTTATACATTTTACTATCGAGATCATTACAGCCCATATATATATCCTGAAGATATTTTTTCCATTCCAAACTAACACATTGGATTGTTTAATTTCATACATTTAAGTTCTAAAGCTAAACAATTGTTGATTCATGACACTAAATTAATGAATAATTCAAATTATTAATGAATTCATTGAACTGTTAATTGCTCGTTTCTATTAAATCAGAATATTGCATTTTCAGTTATCTCAATTTTTAATAATAATTTCTTCTTAATTCATAGTCAGTGCAATAGATTAGATATTACCACTCTTCAGAACTAAAGTCAACTTCTTGCATTAGTTGCTTCAAAAAATGAAATACCAATAAAGTGTTTTTAAATTTTTAGTTATCAATAAAAATGTTTTAACTTTTAAAAATCGAATTTTTTACAGACTGACTTGTATATTTTTGATTTAGGGATTTAATTGAAGTTAAATTTGATTATATTTTAAATGCTTTTCATCATTTAATTCAAAGGTCTAATAATTTGTGTAATAAAATATATTTTTAATTGCAGCTTTTTGCTGTCATGGTCAATTTTTAAATTTTATTTCTACAAATAGTAAAGGAAAAGATGTGTGTGAACTTAAAATTTGTATAAAATTTTATCACTTTTCCGGAATTATTATAGCACAAAAATGATTTTCCCACAATTTTAAAATTTTATCTTTTCTATAACATGTTTGTCTAATTTCAATTATTTTTAAAGAGTTTTTAATGTACGCTAAAATAATTTCTTCATTACTGTGATGAAACACAAATCGCTTTCATAATCATAATAGATATTTCGTCATAATTTCTGCCCTTCTCTCCCCCCCCTTTTTTTTTGATAATAAAAGTATGAAAGTTACCTTTGCATTTGGCAAAAAATTGAATGAAGTTGATTTTTTAATGATTTTCCAAACATAAAGCTTTAAGATTCCCTACTTTCTTCCAAATGATGGTTAAAGCATATAACTATTTATTAATTTCCTCCATAATTGGAATTTATCCTTTTATTTATTTATCGATTTATAAAAGATGAACTAAAAATTCATCTCGCATGATACGTAGTAAGATAAAGGTTAAAAGAAATGTTTATCAAAAATTAAATGTTTAGAAGTTGCTATTTATTTTTAATACATTAAATCTATACTTATAATAAAGCTCAATGTGTGTGTTTGTGTGTGTGTGTGTGTGTGTTGGCGCTCTACAGGCCAGACCATTCAACCTACAGCTACCAAATTTGGCACGTGTATACCTTGGAGGCCGGGAATGTGCACCTGGGGGTTATTTTTTCGAATCTTTAAATAGACTTTTATTTATTCAAAAATGAAGCGAAATTTTGACGTGTATCTGCAAAACTTCCGAAAATATTACCGCACAAAAAAGATTTTTACATGAAGTTAAAGACCAAAAATTTATCTTTTAAATGATACTAATGTTTTAATCTTAAAATTAAAATTCTATTTTTAATGAATTTTTAAATAAATATTTTAACTATGTTTTTCAATAATTTTTTTCGTAAAAAATAAAAATTAAACTTAAGCACGTTTCGCATTCATGGGAAAAAATAAGCTTTTTTCAAAGTGTTACCATCACATTAATTAAAGCTCCAATTAAAAATAAATTAAATCTTTTTGGAAATGAAAACTGCAAAAATATAATTTTCGGCACGTTTTTGTAGGAAATGAAACAAATATGAAATATTATTTGTTCCAAAAAATAAATTCAAGAAAAATTATTTTATGATCTTTTTCACTCTCTATACAGGGTGTTTATTTAGTCCCGGACCCATTTTGATGTTTAATGACTCATAAAATAATGAAGATATAAACAAACTTATGGCATTTATTGATGGAATAACTCATATATTTTCCTTTTCAGGTTTGAATATTTTTACTTTTGTAAATATCGTCTGTGCGTGTGGTTAATTTTAGATAATTACATTTTGCAGTCTAAATATCTGTACTTTTCTAAATATCGTCTGCTTATTAATTGCATTTTTCTCTCTTTTGTTTTTGGCAACTATTGAAATGTATGTTTACTTTTGAAGTGTTTGTTCTATGTAGTACTTTTGTATGTGATGTTTCATTCGAGCGGATATTAAGGAGAATGCATACACCGCAAGAGAAAGCACAGATTTTATGGTGGTCATAGAGTTAATTTCCAATCAACTAAATCACTGACTTTTAAGAGTTAATTTCCAATCACTTAAACAGACTGATTTATGAAAATTTGAATATCACTATTCAATAAAAAAAAGGATAATTTTAGATTTTCCATCGATCGCTTCAAAGAAAATACGCCAATCAGCGCGCAGGTTTCTCAAGATTAATTGGCCTAAGATTATGAAAATGTTGAGTTTTTCTAAATTTTTAACATTTAAAACTTCATAAATAAGTCTTAGTTGATCGTGGAAAATAGAAACATTCATTTATTTATTTAAAATTTGGTGTGTCCAGAATATTTCACAGAATATGATACCTTACTGTATTAAATTTAGACCATAATTTTTGAAATATATTTATAGGCAAGAACAAAATATTATTATTGATTTCATTTCAATCCTTTTGAAAGCAAAACTAAAAACTGAATTTTATGCTGGATCTCGGAAATTTTTGTTGAATTATTGTTTGAGATATTACATAAATTATGAAAAATATTTTGTAGTTAACATAAGACTTAAATACCGAGCGATTCTGTTTGCAATACTCATATTCGAAAATAATAATAATTAATAAATAACAATAAAGATGATAAATAAAATAAAACGTTTGGTTTTATTAAAAAATATCTTAATATTAATTGCAATTTCATCATTTACATTTTAAATTAAAGTTGAAGTTTTGCCGGAAATGACAACAAATTAGCAAAATATATATAGTAAATTGAACGAAACGATCTAAACAGTATAAGTTTGGTATGACTATCAAAATTTGAATATTAAAAATGTTTTATTTGAGAATCCTTTAAGAGACCAATTACTTAAAATATTTAATTGAAAATTGTAGCGAGCGGTAATACTGGCGAACCAGCTGGTCGCCAAAGGCGGCTAGTATAAAATATATCTAACTAAAAATGAATGGCATTACAGCTACTTACTAGATTTTACTTAAAAATTTTTAATGGCGAAAAAATTTTCTTTAAAAGGTATCGATAAGGTACGATTTTGCTACATTTCTGCTGTCATTTGAAATAGATTAATATTGCGTACATAAAAAAAATCTTAAAAATGAAAATTCATTATGTAGAGCTCGCATGATTCGATAAAATTATACATCAGCTACAGGGCAGATTTTGGATACAAACATATTTGCAATCCAAACAACATACAGCAATACACAAGAGCGGCTTGAGTATAGACACTGCAGAATTGCAGTAGTACTTCAAACTTTTTTCAATATAGAAATTTAGTCACTAATTTATTACATTTTTGCATGAAATATTTAAATTCATTGCTAATCTTAGCATTTTTTTTTATTCTGATACTTTTAATATTCAAAGGAAGCATTAAAAATATTGATAAACATTGTGCCTCTGAGGTGTGATAATGAAGAATAATAAATGAAATAGCTCGCTATTTTTCTTGTCTTCATCTCTGAATATAATAAAGATAAATGAATGGGAATTTTTTTCTACAGGTCACGCTTGTATAGAAACTTTGAAACGTTTACAGAAGAAACTTTAGAAAATTTTAAAACTTCGATATATTTCACCATGGGAGGCATAATTTATGTGTACAAAGAAAAAGTTGTAAGAAATACGTTAAGTCTTCATCGCGACACAAGAACAGAAAAAAAAAAACATTTTTTATTTCTTTCATCGATTTTACTATGAGTTTTGATAGGGATTTCTTTCACACGTGCAGATTTAGGCTAGGGAATCTTAAATATCTTTGAAAGAATGTTGTAAGCATTAGGGATATTTATCCCTTCTCTTGGGACGTGAGAAAATGATCAAACCACCAGTTCTATAAGGCGCGTGTAGAATTAATTAAATAAAAAGTGAGAATTCGTTGGGGAAATAAAATAATATTTTGGAATGAAGCTAATATGGTCTAAATTAAGGTATAAATTAAGAAATTAATTAGGATATAAGAGATATCATTACACACACACACACAGATATATATTGTTACAAGCCTATAAAGTTGCTTCCCAGCACGGTTGGTTCTATCATCAGAAAGACTGATTTACAATCATCTGTATTCGATGCTGCTCGGGTGCCGTGTCAGTAATCCCAGAGCTTGGCGACAAACTTAGTGACGAATTTGGCGATTTTGGCGACAAAATAGATAATGCTGGAAACTTCGAGAATTTTAACGATCTGTCCATTAAGAACCGAAATACGCCTGATTGGCCTAGAAGGTTCTCGGCCCGCCTCCCGGGAACTATAAAAGGGAAGCAGTTTCAAGCTGCAAGATGTCGGAATCATAGAAAAGTAACGAGTCTTCGAAAGGATAGCGAAGCAACGGCGGAGTGCCAGCGTTGTAGCTCACTTATATTATAAGTTATAGCTCACTTACAGTTATACTAGAAGAACCACCACCGACCCTTTACGAGTATATAGGTTAAAAATAATACCCATGCAACGTTGTCAATGTCAATGTTGATATAATACCCATGCAACGTTGTCAACGTTGTCAATGTTGAGAGTTGTCAACGTTGTCAACTCTCAGACATTCTGATAAGTAATAAAAGTCTTTAACTTCCCACAGCATTTAAAAATAAAATGATGTATTTTAGACATTTGTGACCAAAATGAGGCTCCACTTTTAATAAGCAGGGTCAATTGAGTTTCACATTTCAACACATTTTTGACTTAATCAGCATTTTAATAATTGATGTTGGGTAATTTTTTTTTAATTTTTTCAAAATGTGTACCTTTTTAGTCATTCATTTTCTTAAATACATGATTGTGCGACATCCACCTTTTTTTTACAGCCCTCAAAGAGACACAAATATTATTTAAACAGCCCTTAGATGTTTATAAATACCGTAATAAACTAAATGAATGCAATAAACAAAACCAATTGGAATCTGATAAATAATATTTGTCTAAGTGTTAATATTATCCTAATATATTATGATTCATAGAATTTATAAAATTGCAAATTTATTATTTGGAAAATAATAAACGATTGGATAATTCTTTTTAATATACTTGTGATCCTTCTCAGCTTAACGGCCCTAGATAGCAGTTCTGTTGCAAATCCACCTGACTGTATTCAATTCTTTCAACAAAAGTTTATGGAATCTAGTCCTGATTATTAAACTGGAAGCTGCTCGTATCTCCTGCAAATGAGAAATTATAGTAAGGAAGTATTAAACCAGAAATACGATTTTTTATAGCCTCAAAATGAAAAATCTTTTTTTCGAATAATTAAAAATATCATCATTGATTTAGAAAATTCCAGACTCGAGGAACTTATTAGACACAATTAATTAACTTGAAATTTATTTAATGTAGTTTAACATTAAAGACGCAGATGAAAGAAAATGTGGACTGATTCATTATATGCAGATTCTTGTTGAATTTTCTTTCCATTTTTACATATCGAGCTCATGTGAATATCTATTAAAGAAATGTTTTCCAATTTTTTGTAACCTTGTGATAAACATTAAATATACTGAGTGAAATTTTGAGAATCAAAGGTATGAATGCTTGAAATATATCCTCAAACAAAAGATATCCTTTCTTTAATTACTACTGGAAATATTTGCGCTGATTTTAGCATTAAATTAATTCAAATTTTTAATTCATTCATTTCTTTTTTTAATTACACTTCCAATACAAAATATTTCGAAATTATTTAAATTTTAGTATGACCGAACTAAGTCTTTTTTTAAAGTACTTGGCAATAAATAAATAACGTGATTCCAACTTTAGAATTTTGGCTTTTTCAATGTCTGCCAAAATTTTCGTCAAATATTAAAATTTCAAAATGCCTGAGCCTTTTACCCCCTTCCAACTCTCCAAGTAAAAGGCACAAATGACAAAATTATGTCATTTGTACATTCGCAACTCCCTTCCTATTTCTGTCAGAAATTTTTACAAAAGCATGAAATTTCAAACTGACACAATATGTTGGATGTTAAGCTTTTCTTTCAAAATGTGAAATAATTTTTCTTTTTCTTTCAAACGGCATGACACTAATGACAGAATTACAACCTTTTTAACACGGTTTTTGCCTTTCATCGAGAGGCCTCATCAGACGCCAGCAAACAAAAGAGGTAAATGAAAGCCATCATCGGTTAAAAGAGTTGGTTAGCTCTAAAGAGGCGTGAATTGTGTTTTTGTTTTGTTTCTTCCATTCGCAACAAGAAACGAACATTCGCTCCTTTCACAAAAGGAGCGAAAGAAAATAGCAGCAAAACGTGTGCAACAAATTGAATAAAGCAGCAGTCCGTTCCTGGTGGATCTGATCAAGAGCAGCGGGCACGTCCGCTGGGTACATAGCGCCGCGATGTAAGTGAAAGCCTTCAAATAATGCAAAATCACGATCGGGAAGGGTAAACGTCTGTGCGGGGTGGGTCAGCAGGGAGGGCCGCGCAGAAGACCGGTATCGGGACGAAATGATGAAATACTGATGTGGCATGCTACGATGAGTTATAGTTTCTGTGTCGCTCCTTGAAACGCGTTCATCTGAGTCACGCCTTGTTTTGTATGGAGTGTTCCTGCAATTCCGACCTGCTCATTAACATATTGCTAATTTGCCAGCACATCAGACAGCAGCGGGTCAAACGGATTTGGGGAAAAGTCACCTGCGCTCGCTTTCCCACCTTTCATTAAGGACGGGCGAAATGCTCGAGTTTTAGGAGGTCCTTTATCTCTCTTCTGTGGAGTCGGGAGGCAGGGGGAAAATAAAATAAAGAACAATTCTCAGTTTGAAAAAGAAAAGAAAAAAAAAAGAAAGCTTGATATGTTCAACAAGTACTAAGAATTATGCTAAAGCATCTGTCCGATTTATATACTTACCACAATACAGACCGATGTAAGTTTGATTATATATGCTTATAATCGATTTTCTGCAAATATTTCTATTTGAAAGAAATATAAATATATAGAGAACAAAGAGAAAATACAGTAGTCATCAAAAAATTAACCTGGAGACTTTGATGATTTTTCACATTTTAAACCCTCTTGAATCCGAAAAATAAATAAATCTTTTTAACCCTTTGCACTCGGATGGTGACCCTTCAAGACGATGCATCATTTTGACATATTATTTGTTTATTTTTTATTTTAATTGTTAAAAAAATACCTACAAAATGTTAAGAAGACGAGGCAAATAATTCTAGAATATATATATATATATATATATATATATATATATATATATATATCGGAGCAATGAACAAGTCCTTGTCTTAAATGAATAAATATACATTGCATCGAATTACTTCTCCGAGTGCAAAAGGTTAAATATGTCTATCTTATAAACAGATTAACACAAAAATACAACAACATTAACAGATAAAATATGCGATCTTTACATCAAATATGTATAATTTTGATTTCTGCCTAGTTTTAAATGAAATTTTTCCATGGAAAATCAGTTTGTATGATCGTTGTTTGTTACATGAAACACAATAATTTAAAAGCTGAACGATTTCTGCAAATAAACTGCAACATATGATTTTATAGTCTGAACTGTAGATTTGCATCAAAATTGTTATTTAATTCGTTGATTGATTTGATTATTTGTTTATTCGTATGTGTGTAAATAAGTGATTACAACAACACCAACAAATACCACTACAAATTCGGAATATAAAATGTGCCATCTTTACATAAAATTTGTAGATCTCAATCTGATCTTGAGTGAAATCAGTCTACTAAACGCTCATTTGTTTGAGCATCGGTTTACATGCGGATGCGATCATTCAAAATCTGAACAATTTCTACAGATAAAATACAATGTATAATTTTACTGCCTGAATTGTAGATTTTGTTCAAAATGTGGACTATATTCATTAAAGAGTTAACTTTTTTCATTTTTACGCATGTAAATGTGATAAGAAAAGTACGCTACAAATTTGGTTGATGAATTTTTAAATATGATGTTTATACCGAAATTGCATATCGTTTTTACTTATATCTTGGACTAAATCCGTTAAAGAATAGAGTACTGTCTGGTGATGTACATGAATACAATAACCCAAATACAAAACTAACAAAGTAACTAAAATTTTATATGTGTACTTATTAACACCGAATTTATATATTTGTATCAAATTCTGGACTGGAAAATCTGGAGACTAGAAGATGTCTTAAATGCTCCTGGAATTTTTTCATTTCGCAATCAAGCAAAATACTAAATGCTCTTGCATTGTGTAAACTGAGACGAGAAAGTGAAGGGGGAAATAATCACTCTGATTGTAATAGTAAAAGGATAAGAAAGATATAGAAACGCTTAAAGTTCTTTTTAATTCAATAAATACCGTGATCTGTTCTATAATGTTGATTGTTGACTGAACATCAATATATATTTCTGGACACAATAAACAGTAAAAAAGCAAAAAAATCTAATCGCTTAATCCTAAACCTGACAGTTTTTAAAAAAAAAAAAAAAAAAAGATAACGAGTTATCCAATAAGTCGAATAAAAATAGATATTGTTTTAACTAAAAGTATTTGGCTTACGTTATTGATCAATACTTGGAAGACAGTATTGTTTAGAATAAGCATTTAAACTTTATGGACAGCTATTGGATAAAAGCTAAAAAATAAATTAAACTGTGAATCTGAAAGAGCATTTTCGGCGATACATTCCAAATAGGTTAATGCTCGAAAGAATGTGTTTTTGTTTATATCAAGAATAAGACGAAATGATTCCAAGACTTTCGGTAGAAAAAGGAGGATTTGATATTAAACAAGATTTCAAAACAATCGTATGTTTTTCGTACTGAAAAACGCAGCAGGAATTTGATACACAAACGTCTGCAGATATTTTTGCTTATATCTGACACAGCACAACAGAAGGAAAATAACAATTGTCATGTGCCCTGGAAAAGGCGATTGCATCAACAATAAAAAGATGAAAAATAAATTGTTTATTTAGCAAAATTTCTAATAGAAGATGCAAAAAACTCACTGCGAAATAATGTTTTTTTGGAGATACATATACTAATACTTTCTGATGTTAAATTCGAAATATTCTTTTAAAACGAAGTGGAAATTCGGACTCTTATGCAATATCCATGATTTGCATTTTTCAGGAAATCGTGAAAATTTCAAACATAAATGGTAGATTAGTTGTTATAGGGTGGCTCGATTTATAAAAAGCCTGACTCCTAGATTATAGGTTCCCCGAACTTAGGTGTAGTAATTATATGGGTACATAAAACCAACTGCTGTCCTATATTCAAGGACTGGGAAAAGGTTATTCTTTTTCTATTAATTTTTAACATAAAATGGAAAAAAAAATTCAATGTGAAAATTATTATAAACACACACACACACACACACACACACATTATATTCCATGAACTTTCTTGAAATGAATACTCGCTTTTTAATCATTCCCATCCCTACAGCCAATGCCGAGTATTCGTTTTTAAGACTGAAATTAATAAAATTCTATTAGAGGAATTCCAATAGAAAAAAAGAAGCAGCATTACCCCTCAGTTCTGTATATATTCGTTAAACAAGCCCAAACATCTATCTTAATTTTCCTGGCTTCACAAGAGAAGAAAAAAAGCTGAATGTTCCCCAATCAATATTTTTTTCAAATCTAATATGAATATCAGACTGCGTTTTATCACGTTTCCTTTGCCTCAAACATTAGTCAGAATAAGAAGAAGTAACAAGCAATTTTGCTGCAATGAAAGCTCTAAATCAGTAACTTTATTATAAAATGTTATTAATTTATGAATAATAATAATTATTAGTTGTGTCAAAAAACAACACAACTTTTTGAATTATGAGTTCGAGCTCGCCCTTCAAATCAAGACATCTTAATAAGGACGGTCAACAATATAAAGAAAGAAGCATAATTTCAGGCTTTAAAAAAAAAATTGTTTAATACTGCCCAAAAGCATTAGAAATGAAAAAAAAAAATAACGTGAAATTTCGGGATCTGTTTTCAAAACAGATGCACTTTTCAAATGAATAAGCCTAATGATGAACAGAGATAAAAATGACTATAACCCTCATTCTTGAATTTAACCATCTAGCAAATTACGCTCCAGTCCTATATAGTCCATTCTCTGGAGAACCGTCTGAATCGTTAAAAATATTTAAATTAACGTAAAAATATGAGAGTTAGACGATGACTTTAATCTGAGGCTTCTCTTTCCACTCTCTCTCTCTCTCTCTCTGTCCTCCCGCTGGTGTGGTGCGGAAATTTGAAGAGTGGGGTACCAGCTCAAGTGTCGTCCTCGTTATATGGCCGTGATTCAAAATTATGAGGTCCGTCCCCAAAATAACCCTAGTACTGTTTTAAAACGAGACGTTAATATAAATGAATTGAACTTCTTCCTCGCCCCTTTTTCCAACAAGGATTTCGTATTTTTTGCAACTTCAAGGTATCTCCTAATTAGAGAAGAGAAAACTAGGCTTTGAATATGATTGCTTTAATGAAAGGACTGCTATTTCACTTTAGGACAGCTGTGATCCGATAATAAGGTACGATTTCGGGATCGAAGGACCTATTCTCTCCAGACACTCACTGCTTGGCAAAAGTCTTAAGACTTCTTGCTAATACGGTGTGGAAGTTTGAAGAAAAGGATGTCACCATATTTCGGTCACCTCTATTATCCTCATCACTTCCCATGATTCAAAGTTACAAGACCTATTCTAAATTAGCCCTCGTATTGCTTAGAAACGGAATATTAAATGTTACTAAACAAACTGTTTTTATTCAGTTATTCAGATTTTAGTATCTATTGAGTTGTTGAATTCAGTTTATTTCTTCAAATCAAAATCCCCGCAGAAGTACAACCAAATTTCTAAAAGAAAAGTTTAGCATCTTCAACGGAAATTACTTAAAAGAAAATTGTACGACTAAGTAAACGTAACTTGAATATATATAACTATTGTTTGCCAACGGATTCTAAAACCCTCTGCGTTTTCGCGCATGTGTTAGGATAGGGTTTATTTCATCAAAATAGGGGTGAGAGGAAAAACGAAAGGAGGAGATGTTTCCATTTAACAATAAAGTAAACACAGATTACTCGAGGACTGAATTAAAATAAAATAAGAAACCACGTGATACTCGCATACATGTGAGAAAAAAAATTGAACGAAGAAGTACCTAATAGGACGGAAATCAAAGTCAAAGAATGACGAAGAATTCCAGAAATGCACTCACCCTTACCACGTTTCACCCCTTAGTGTGATAGAATCGTCGAAAAGAGGTTGTCTCAGGATACTGAAACGAACAGTATTTTAGTATTAATAAATCTTTTAATATTTCATCCTTCATTCCGCGAGATAGGGTGAACACCAAAGGAGAAAAATGTCAACTTTGATAAAGCATTTACAAAAGGCAAGTTTTTAAAATTCTGATAGAATGTCATCAACTTTTAATATATCGCAATATTTTTTATTTAGAATTAAATTTATGGTGACATCATATGAAAATCTAATTTGAAAGTTAAAGAATCATACTTCATCGAAATTTTAAAATAAATGCTTTACCAATGATTTGAAAATTATACTGAATATGTCTTATGAAGAATTTTTAAATTCCATGTTCAATGTACTAAAACTAGATAGCTTAGTTAAAAAGTGCTGGTGGTTTTGTTACTTTTAGGAAAATATTCAAAATGAACCCAAAACGTGTTTGCATTAAGAAATGAAGCTGTAAAAAAAATAATAGCTTCTTTTTTTTTAACTGCATTTCTAGGAGAGTGGTGGTATATTGAAGGTTTCTAACTTACATTTAGAAATGTCTAAAACAATAACAACTTCCGATTATACGAGATTAATTGGATAGTATATTTTTCAAATTATTTTAAATTCATGTTAGAGGACTTTAAACTGAAATTACCGAATTAATAATCACGAAAATTGGATCAAACTAAAGAAAAATCAGAGTTCTGATTCATGTGTCATAATTTCTTGAATAGTTGTTTGTTAAATGATTAACGCACCTGAATTACGATCTTTTAAATAGGTCCATATTTCATAAAGAAATATTATAATTCTTTTTTTCCTCAAATATACGAATTAAAAAAAAATCGAAAATTTGAGATCTAATACATTTTGTTGCTATTGGATTTATCGCTATGGCAATTTTTTTTTCAAAATTTTTTTTAGAATTTTCTTTCATTTCGAGTGAAGAAATGAATCGCATGCTTATATCTCCTTAACTTTATTTTCAACAATTTAGAGCTGTGCTGCCATCTGCTGTCTTAATTTCTTACAGTTAGTTTCATTCGTTGAATTAAAATGACTCGGTTCCAAAGTTAATTTAAGTATAATTTTTATCACTTCTATTTTATCATAATATTAAATCTATTCCGCTGTTTAATCACGTGTATTCGCCCGCTTTTGTCCGGTGTTAATATAGCGCTACTTTCCAGGAATTTTTATTTTTACTTTTAGTACATAGAGTAAAAACAAAAATATTAATATACATGTATAGTAACAGAACATTGTTTTTTTTTCTTTAATTTCTGCAATTTCCTAAACTGTATGACATAATTTGGTCTCATATTTGATAATTTTAAGAACTTGAATGCCTTCAGTTCGTATACCATCTGCCATTTTTTAATCCTTTTTAAGTTTGAGCTCACTGAATAAGATTTTATTTAACTTGGTAATTTTCCCAGTTTTTAATGCACTATTATGTGACAATAGCGAAATAAAAATTATGATTTGCCCCAAAGGGTAAGAAAAGTAATTAATTAATTAGGGTAGGGTCTTAAAAACTCTTAAGGGATTGAATATAAGAATTTAAAAACTGATAACAATAAAAGAATATATTCTTTGCTTTTCTTACAAAAAATAGAACAAGTAAACTCAGGCAAAGCTGCGTATATTGCGGTTAGGTATATCATAGAAAATATTAACTCTTCC
>JAPMOR010045944.1:47570-168451 GCA_026543865.1 Argiope aurantia | reverse complement strand
CCCACAATTTAGACCTCCTTGAGTTCGAAAAACACATATTTGGAAAATGTTCGTCTATTTGTCTTTCTATGACAAAGGTAACTGAAGAAAGCTTTGCACTATACGGATGAAATTTTGTGTATGGTCTTTACACCAAATTTGTAGATTTCTATCAATTTTTGAATGAAATCTGGTCAGAGGAAGTCTGTCTACCCGGCTGTTTGAATATAAAGTAACACAACAGGTACAAAACGAAGAAAGCTACATAGATAAAATTCGGTACACAACATTTAACATTTATAGTGTAGACACCTATCAAATTTTCAGCTAAATCCAACAAGGGGTTGAGCGTCTATGGGTCTGCACTTTCAGAAGCATGCAAATGCGATAGCTCAAAAACGCAATGGCATCAATATATCAAATTTGATGAGGAATTTTGCAATTATAAGTGTAGTTTTGTGACAAAGTTTTATTTCAGTCGTTTGGGAAAATGGTCTAAAACACCAATTTGATTTTCGGATGTTATTAACCGCATGCCAGGGAGTAATCTCTAAGAATGATTTAATATATCCAGTAAAAATGCTAAATTCAGGCCAGTGGTTAATATTTCGTTGCTATTGTCGACCAGTGTCCCATTGGCAGTTCTCTGGGATAATACCTTTATTAGAGAGTATACGAGAAAATTTTGGAGACAGCTTCTCCTGGTTGAGAAACAAGTATCATAGGAAATTGAAAAAAAAAAATTAACCGTTTGCTCCTTTAACGCTAGTTAATTTCAGTTTTTCATGAATACTCGCGTACTTTTTTCATTAATTTAAAATTTCTTCTTTTTGTGAATATTCTTATGTCTCTTTCGATTTTCAACCGATCTCTTAACGAAGAACTGTCTCTCGAATAAAAATTGAATTTCCTGCGCTCTTTTCTTAAGTAAAATAAAAAAATTATATTTAAATTCATGGAATTCTAAAGTGAACGTGCAAGATTCTCGTAGAATTATCGATATATCGTGACTCTGGCCTCAAAGCCCGTTTCGCAGAAGGAAAAAAAAAAAGTCAAGCAATTACAATTGCATGCAAATAAACGCATTTGATATTTTTAATTGATATAGTTTGTCATAAAACGTCTTTTACAGAAGTTAAAATTAATCAAAAGTACATGACTTTTACTTTGGGCAATTGTAAAGAAGCGTCGCTATACAGAAGGCTCTTGGTAAGTAAATTAGATTAAGAAAAATAATTATATAATAGATCAAATTACTATATTTTTGTATTTCGTAAAAAAAAAATTGTATTTATTTAAAAAAAATCTATTTTACAAAAAAAGTATATAAAAAATAAAATTGCTATATATTTGTATTTAATAAAAAAATGTATTTATTAAAAAATCTGTTTTACAAAAAAAGTATATAATAGATAAAATTACTATATAATTGTATTTAATAAAAAAATGCATTTATTAAAAAACTATTTTACAAAAAAAGTATTTAATAGATAAAATTGTTATATAATTTTGACCAGTAGCATTTCTAGCAATCCTGAAAAAATGGTTATCTAGTAAATGTATTTTTAAAAATATGTTACTTTACTCTCATATCATCTAAATGTTTATAGTTCAAAATCAAATATGAAATTTACTATTATCAAATATCTCTATATTTATTACATTCCTAAAATATTTTTTTAAAAAAATTTCGTACTTTTTATTTTTATTTTTTCTAAAAGATGAAAATTATTACATCATAACAAATGTCCATTAACATCTTTACTATAAAATTAACTTGGGAAACAAAATGAGGAATTTTCCCATAGCCGCTATAAAACCAAATATGTTTAGATTAAATTTGGCAAATTTAGATTAATCTTGGCAAACGAAATTAAAAATATTTCGGAATCAAAAAAAAAAAAAAAATAGAAGAAAAAAGTAGAGAACGCACCACTGTATTTAGAGAGCGCAAATGCAGCTACTACTAAAGCACAGATGAATCTAGACTAATTAGTAATAAAAAAACCAAGTTAAAAGGGAAAAAATCAAAATTAAACCAAATAAAATAGGAATATCGGGTCACGAGGGGTCAATACTGTTTACTGTTGGACTTAGGTTTGATTTCTCACAGAAAAAAAATCCTTATTTTGAATCCCTACCTGAGGGTGACCCTTGAGAAAAAAAGTCTTCTGGCCAGATTGCTATTTTATTTGGCTTAATTTCGATTCTACTTTTTTCTCTTTCTCTCTCTCTCTCTCTATATATATAGAGAGAGAGAGAGAGTCGTGGCCGAAGACAGAGAGGAAGACTTTGAATTATTAAGTTCACTTTATTACATCTCGGGAGGCACGAATTATGTACAGGCAGAAGCGACGATCACAACACAGAAATGCGAAAAAGCTGATGAAAATTTTATCCCTGTGAATATATACTGTGAGATTTTAATAGGGATTTCCATCACGTGTCAATCACAAGTAAGGGGATCATATGGATTTTTTAAAAGAATATGCTTAGCTGGACAGTATTTTATCCCATCACTCGGAGTGTGGGAACCGCTGACTAAAGCATTTTCACATAACTTTGTCGCATTCATTAAATAGAAAAAGTGGAATGAGATCAGGAAATAAGAGAATGTTTTAGAATGAAGTTAATATGAGCTAATTTAAGACAAAACTTTGAAAATTAATTAAGTTTAAAGTAGATTTTAAAATATCATTACATACACACACACGCGTGCTCGCGCGCACGCACACGCACACACACACACACACATATATATAGAAAAAAAAATTCTTAAAAGGCCATAAGTAGGAATCATAGCGAGTTATTTTAATAACTGATAATCTCATTTCCAATTAACTAAATTTCTGATAAATTTTCAATAAATATTCATCATTCAGTGGGATTTTAATTATGTTTGGTCATTTAACATTCAGCTGCTTTTCAAGCATTGCGGCCGTGGAAATGTTGCAGTCTATTATACATTGCGACATATCTGATATTTTGCCTCTGAAAAATCTTAGTTACTGATGTGGGTAAGGATAATAAAGAAGTGCCATCTAAGTAGTTTCTAAGACTTAATTTTAAAATGCTTTCGATTATTTTCCCTGCATTCCTTTCTGATAAAGCTTTATTCAGTTGTGATTCAAAGAGCAATGAACAATAAAATTTCATGAAAATATGAAGTTCAAATAAAAAAACACATGTAGGGAATGTTATTCACACATTCATTTAAAAAAAGCACTGATATCACAATATTTTTATTGATTTCCTTTAATACTATTATTTTTTATTCAAATTTCAAATTTGAAAAAATAATAATAATTGAAATCTGCTGTCGGAAATTTTGAGTTATGATGTGAGAAATTTTTTTTAAGTCACGTGGTATCAGCCCGACAGAAAAACATCATGTTCTCACATGGCTCATATTTCAGAATCACTAAAATTTAGAAAAGCGCTGATTTTTGACCATCTCGAAATCAATAAACTTCTAAAAAATTTTCTTGAGACCAGAATTTTTTTTTCGTAAAAAACCAGTTTTAACCGGTTTAAACCATCACGTGATTATCAGATTACGCATGCTTCGATATTTAGAAAACAGTGTTTTTTTTTTTTTTTTTTTTTTTCCCATCTCAAAATCGTTCAAGCTTCTAAACACTTTTTTTTTTCGAGCTAGATATAACTTTCGATACCTTCCTCGCTGCTTCGAGTTCATTCCCTTTTTCTTCTCTGTGCTTCTTCGGGCGATAACTTCTTACGATCTTTCCCTTAATTGGCCAGACAGGGGAATCAGGTACATGGTGGACATTCACGCCAAGTTGTAATTTTTTTTGTTAGTGATAAGTTATGACAACCTTCATTAGCATTTTCTAATAACCTTAGAAGCTAAAAATTGATGCCTCAAAATCGATAAATCGTCAATTTTCTATCCGTGCATTTTGAGACTTCAAAACTCCCAAACTAAAACAACATCATGTTCTCACATGATTTAAAAAGAAAAAAAAAATTGTAACTGGAAATTATTTAAATTCTGCCGTTGTTATCGCTGGGAAGAAAGTGTTATATTATCCGAGACAGTACACCATGTTTTCAAGAACTAAGGAAAATCAATGCAGTGTGTTACTGCGCTTTACATTAGTGTTTTTCTTCCCACGGTATCTTCTCCCATTCAAAAACTAAGGAATGGAATGAATGCGCTTTGTTACCATACATGCACTACAGAAGAAATCTGTATTATCTGGGGACTTCCCTCGTTGCTTTTCTCTGTAAATTGAAAACTATAAAAGGAATGCTATTGCAATTTTAAATAAATGTTTATATTCACACAAGTAGGGTATTGAACTGCATATGAAAGACACATTCTGAATGCATGCATCAACATTTTTTTTTCATGCCTACAAATTTCACATTCATGTTGTTACATTATTTTTCTTACTATGTTAATGAGTAATCTTAATAAATTCTGCAACTGTGTATTCTTTTTATGTATACTTATCCTTTATTCCCTCCTTGTTTTTCAAACCTACAGTTTAAGTGAGCTAAAATTATGAGGAACAATCTACAACAAAAGCATGGAATCAAACATGAAAAGTACACTAATATAAACTTACCACACCCTTACATATGATAATCACTTATTAATTATTGTAATTATACCCTTGATGAAACTATTATAAGTTCTTAAGTATTCTCTTAATTAACATATAAGCTTTACACTTCACTAATAAATCATTAAATAAATATCGCGCATATAAATCATTACAGAAATTATAAATTTTGATTCCAGTCATTGCTAAACAATGAATCATGCATATTTAATCATTCATTTGATTACGTTAAAATTGATTGCTAATTTTAAAGAATACCAGCGCCAAATTTATGGGAATATTGTCTCCACGACCTTATCGGGTTCTTCCGATAAAAAATGCATTTTGGACCACCTCTTGTATAATGATTTGGCTTTAAATCTGATACATATTTACAATTTTCATGTAAAAAACAATCTATATTTATAATTTTTATCTATTAGTTCATCTAATTAATTAATTTTTGTAAGCGACAACTTTCAAATATACAGGATAGACACACTACAGAATGTAAAGGTCTAGATGAATGAAATTTGGTGCACAGATTTAACATCCAAAACGTAGACCAGATTAAATTTTGAACCATGTCTGTCAAACTGCTGATCGTCTGTTGGTACATGCAAGCTCAACAGTAAAACGCAATGAACTTATATAAATGAAATTTATCATTTAATCTCTGGACTAAAATTACTGTTTTGTATAAAATTAGGGTAAGATACTTAGGTAAGGTAGCGAATGCCTTGTATGACAATGGTGAACGATAGTTACGAAATTTAAATCTTCAGCCTGAATCTAGCAGTTTTACATAAACTATTACAAGTTTATAATTTCGATGCCTTTTTACTGGGCGACTGACAAATAAAAAATAAATAAACATGACACAAAACTACAATTATAGTCACAAGGTAACATAACGAATTTTATTGATTTAAGTCATTTCGTTATGAACTATTGCGTTTACATGTATGAGAAAGTATAAACCGACAAATGGTCAATCGTTTAACGGATTTGCTTCAAAATTTAACAAGTGTCTATATTTTAAATGCTATGTCTGTGTACCAAATTTTATTTATCTAGCACTTTACGTTTTGTAGCTGGCGAGTTGCACTGGCACTGACATACTTCCTGTAAAAGGATTTCGTTCAAAATTTGATAAAAATCTATAAATTTTGGTCGTAATTGCTCATATCAAATTTCAGCTGTTTAGCACAAAGTGTTTTGAGATGTGTTCACTGACAAGCTAGACGAACGGATGGAAGTCGGATGGGAATAACATCAAAAATATGTTTTCCGAACTGAGGAAAACCTGAAACGTAAAAATTTGTCGAAATCTCGAGTTCAATTTTTTTTTTTTTTTTTTTTTTTGTTGACGATTACAATCCTTTCTCTATATTTCGTATATGAGAAAATAAAAACGAGCTACAATATTCGCCAATGTTTGTTTGCTTTTCGATTATCCTCATATATACAGAAGAGGTACCTAACCGCATGCAAATAAAAATAATAGTTTAGCTTAGTTTAACCATATTAATGTCCCATGTTAAACCAACTAGAGCTATTTTGGGAAGGACCTTGTAATTTTAAAGCCCGGTCAGAAAACGAGGACGACATCTGAACTGGCACCCTCTTCTCCAAATAGGGCTCACCATACTTGCAGGAGGACATATAAAAAAATAATAGAGATTCCTTGCGAAGACAAAATTCTACGAAGTTGGATAGCTGAATTTTGGAAATATTTGCCACCTAAGATTGAAAAATGGTACATGGAACTATTTCCTTGTTTTGAAATACTTATCTGTACTATTGTTTTCATTATTTATAAAATTAAATAAGTTTGTTGGCAGGATGAAGATTATTGAAATTCACTTAAAGTATTCAACGGAAACCAGAAAATTGTCCGAATTAAGATGCTATCATGAACTTCCGAAAATTAGCATTGTATTCTCTTATAACCGGAAAAAAAAAAAATCGTGAGATTTTGATTTGGCCCTCTCGAATCCCAAAACACACACTTCACAAATCTTTTCAAAAACATAACAAGCTAGACGGATGGAATTTATTATATGGCTTTCATTTGGATAAAATCCCTGAAAGAGTACACATGTTATTACAACAATTTAAAAACTCAGTAACTTATATAAATAAAATTTTACGCATGACTTATTATTTAAATTATAGTTCTGTTTCAAATTTTGAACTAAATCTATCTGTTGGTCTATTTATTCGTATTTTTGTAGCACTAGAAAATGCAACAAGCTAGACAACCAATTTTAGAAAATTTTTGAATTTAATATAATTTTGGAACAAATTTGGCGAGATGCAAATACTCTATATTTTTCTCCGCACATGCATACAATAAATGGGAAGCATAACAAGCAAGATAAGATATATGAAACTTGGAATGTAGTGTTAACATCCCAACAATCTACCTTAAAGCATTTCTGTATCAAATTTTGAACCCGAGATATTATGATTTCTCCCGATGGTTGACCAAGGAAAAGACTTTTCACCTCTACCCCTGCCCTTTAGTGCAGGATTGTTGACAAACAGAAAAAAGGAGGAGAGGTGGGAAGAAGAATTAAGGATTAGGGGAAGGGTGAATGACCACGTCAAATCACAGGGGGTCTACGATGAAATCCTCTGAGGACAGGAGAATGGGAACGGACCATAGTTTGTTTGTGCTTTACGTGTTTGTATGGGCTATTTAATAAAGGAAGTAGGGTATTACTCATAAGTCCCACAATTTTGAGTGGGCTCAAATTAATAGTCTTTTCTGTATTTTCACAGTAGTTTAATTTTGCTCTTTTTTTTTTTTTTCAGTTATTGCAGCTGAAGACTCGAAGTCATTCGCATTAAAATCCAATATCGACTAAATTCCAGAACATCATTCTTAGGATTTGATTCATAAATTAATACCCTTGGCAAACTTGCATCAAAATGGTGAGATTTCATTGAAAAAATCTTTGATTGTTTAAATTTTTTTTAATTACGTTTAAATCAAAATTTTCTTTTCCTTTTAGTTAGGGAGATATCGGAAACTATTATCTTGAAGTTGGCGTGCACTTAAAATTTTCTGCTTTTTTAGCCTGGCATCATTTGAAGGTTAAGTGCATGAAGATTAAATTAAAAAGTAATAAAAAATATTTGGTTTTAGAACATCAGGGGAACAAAAAAAAAAAAAAAAGTTCCCGGAATTTGTGTTGCCAAGAGGGCCTTTCATATACAAGTAGAAAATATTGTAATCATGAAAAAAATTTCATCGCGAGATTTTGATGAATCTGTGTGCCAAACTTTTCTTAGTCAAAATAGGAAGTTTATGCACTTACATCAAACCTGTTTCAATACGATAACTCAAAAATGTTTTAAGCTAAACAGACGAAATTTGGGTGTAAAAAAATCATTGTGATCTTTAGATTTCTATCAAATTTTGGACAAAATCTATTCACTGCAAATTCTGTGTTGCTGTCAAGTGAACATGGTGACTGCAGAACTTAAAGCACTAGATGAATACGCAGATTTAGCATTTAAAGTGTAAATCTATATCAATATTTGAACCAAATTCTTCAAAAGATTGATCTTTACTTTCGCATCCATGTAAATGCAAGAACTCTAAAACCCAACGTTTGATATAAACGAAATTGAATCACAGTTTTAGCATTTAAAATATGGATCATGCATCAATATTTGAACCAAATTTGTCAAAGGATGATGGTGTATTGGTTTGTACTTTCGCACACATGTAAACTCGATAACTCAACGATGTAGATAAATGGAATTTGGTATGTGATCTTGCCATTAAAGTTATTGTTCTGTGCCAGTGTTTGATTTCAACATGTCGTCAAAAGAGTTCCAAAATGCATACTTTATTTTCTCCTCTCCATTGCGCAGCACAAAACGCTTATGTGCGAGAATCTGAAAATAAAATTCTGAGCATTTGTCTCATTTTCGCCTTGTTCGAAGCTGATGACAAGGAAAGGAGTGATAGCACCTTTATTAAAATGTAAGAAAATTAAGTTTCAGGAAAATCGTTCTCTCATACTCCACCCCTTTACATATCAAGGACGTGTAGAATAAAGTAATTTTATTATTAAATGGAATTGGATCAAATATCCTAATGATAAATTAGCAATAACAAGGAGAAGAATTGCATATTTCATTCTCTTCAATATACTAGGAAACTAAACACAAAATCCGACAAATTACGTAAACATACGACGAAGTCTGAACATTCTGTTATTTTTATATAAAAGTCCCAAATAAAATTATAAATTAGATTTTAAAGAAACCGAGAAAGAGAGAATAATAAATATCTTGTTTTACGATGTTTTCTTTTGACATTTCATTTACAACACTGTGCAGTCGGTGGATAAAACACATTCTTTTTTAATCTGATTTTTGTGTTTAAATATTTATTTTATTTTTCATTGTTTTCAACTGAGCTTGAGTTTACGCTTGAAATTTATATAAAAAATGTATTAACATTTAAAAAAAAGAATTTATTTATGGTTTATTCTATTTCTTTAAAATTTTATTTATAAAGTTTTCACTTTAAACGATAGGAAACACACACTAATTTTACTTTCCAATCGTGATAATGCTTTTTTATTAATTATTAGAGTTATTATTAATTTAGCAAAAGAATTTCTGATCCTAACACTGAAACGCATATTTATGACAAGAAAAAAATAATTAAGGACCTTTTATTCAATTTTAAAATAAAAATTAAAAAAATATATTGAATAATGATGCCAAATTCCAAAGAAAACAAAGTAGTTTTCTGTCTTTCCATTTAATTTTGAATAAATTTTTAGAATAATTAAAGAACGGTTATTTAAAAATTAAACTAATGATTGTTACTGTAATAGCTAATTTATTGTTTCATTCAGAGATAGTGTTTTAAATTAACTGTCTTCCCAAATGTGTTTTCAAATTTTATAATTTAAAAATAAAACGACTGAAAATATGTATTGTTACTAATTAAGACACTCGCAAATTCGAGAACGTTTTAAGAATCACGAAGAGTGTGGTGTGAAAGTTTGGAGAATAAAGTACCAGCTCAAGTGTCGGTTTCGTCCTCTGATCATAGTAAGAAATTACCGAGGCTCGTCCTTAATCATCTTTTATATAGATTCAAAAGGAACATTAATAACTACTTAAATAAATAATTTGAAATAAAAGTATGTTTATAATATCAAAAATAAAGGTCTAGCAGATAAGGAAATTATCATCGGAACTGTGGAGATAGAATATTATGTTATAAACAAAGCTCTTATTTCCCAATTTATATGAATGCTTTATTATTTTCTTAAGCTCATTTCTTAATTATTTCGTAGATAATTCATATAGTGAATTCCAAATATATTAATCGTGAATAAAAATCATGATAAAAGAGGAATTTAAATAATTTCTTAGCAATTCTTTTTAGATCAATGGAATAAGAGATGAATTTTTATAATATATTTTCTGAACAACGGCGGGAACTTCCCGAATTCATAAACATTTCTTTTTCTTATGCATAAAATTTATTTTAAGTGTGTGTCTATCTTTTTTTTAATTTTATTTATTTTTTTATAAAGCAATACATTTTAATACTGTAGCTTTGAAAAATCTTTTCAGTACCACTTTTGCTCTTACAAGTTGCTAAGCCGTAGAACAGCACTGTAGATAAAAGAGGATAATGAAAGCTCAGAACTGGAGTGTGTGTCTGAAGGGGGGGGGGCAATTCGCGAAAACGAAACTAGACCATTAATCCAATTTTTTTAGAAACAGACATCATGTGAAAAGAAAAAAAATATTAAAAGACTCATTGCTTAGTTATTATATACCCTTCTATTAAATAAATTCCTATATTTTGCAATTTTCCTTTGAGTGCACGCGCACCGAATTCAAATTTATCCCAATGATCTCTTCGATCTATCCACAAATATATAACCGTACAATATAAAGAAATATACGCTTACTAACATTAATCTAAGCATACAATATCTCATAACATTTAAATCGACAAATTGTTAAAGTTTTCAATATTTAATTTTCAAATAATACGTAGAATAAAATATATAACAGAATGTTTTGATAAATATTTACATAACAAAAAAAATGAGGAAAATTTTATGAGCTGAACTCATTATAAATGCTCTGCTAGTATATTCTGGCATTCTAATTCCGATATAGTTAAATCTAAAATTAGCGGGATATTTCGAATCGATAGCAGCAAAATGTAAACACTGATCACGAGGCGTAACGAGACAGACTATCGAGTTCTAACTGTTACAAGGTAGGGAGCCAGATGTCAAAAGCAGGGAGGCAGCATAGTAACCCCGTCTCATGCCGTTAGTTAGCCGAAGCACGGCCATTATACCTCCTCTGTGTTTTGTCCAATCATCTTTCAGTATTAGGGGGCACGTGTTGGATTCCAACCAATAAACAATGTCTGTGTTCAAATGGCTCTGTCTCTTTGTCCTGAAATTTCCGTGTATGTAAACTTTGCTATATTTGTCAACATTTAATGATTTCTACTTCCATTTTTTACATTCTTTAAAATTCGGATATGCATTTAATAAACATTTGACTTTCATCTGTTGTTACAACGGAATTGGAGGTGAGTGTTCTTTGTTTATCACGTGTTTTATAATTCCTAGCCAACCAACGACTTGTCATAACATTTCAAAATTAAATGTCTGTAATAATAATTACTATAACTATTTATGCTTACCAATTCCTTGCCTGCTAATATAAGCTGATATGGCAGTGTTAGACTTTATTTATAAGTTTGTACGTTGAAAATGTAGCAATTATTGTTTTGACTTACATCACTGTTTTGAAAATGGTAGAAACAGAATAGTGAAAAATATTTCAGATGACAGTTGAATTCTGTTAATATTGTTTATTTTTTGGGGGATGTTTTTCGAAGGAATTATTTTTATTTAATTAGTTGTAAATGCATGATAAATGTTGGATACAAAATTATATTAGACAATATTTCGCAATATAATTTTTTTATATTATAGTGCAAAAATACAAATTAATGTTTCGAAATATATTTTGTACGAATTTGACAGTATCAGGAATCGTTTTCAAGATTCATCTACATATTTGAAAAATAGGTTTTACAGTTATATTATATTCCTATAAATTTATATTAGTATTTATAACTTCCCTTTTCTTAAATCTCATCACATATATTTTATTGTCAGATGATTCAATTATGCTATTAATTCCTTAATAATATTTATGCTTAGAAAATAGACATTAAGTAATCAAATGAAAAAAATTAAAAAGTTTTCATTTTGGATTATCTCTTTTAATAAAGTAGATAAACCAATCTATATTTATTTGAAGTAATTTATTCATATTAATTAGCAAAGGATTTATTTACTTCTTTTTTCAAAATCATTTTTGCAATGGTAAACTATTTTTTTAACAGCTGCTTATTTATAAAGTATAATGTAGCTGTTAAATTATATTTGTACCTATGTAGTAATATTGTTACCAAATAAAATAATTACTTCATTTTTTCAATTAATAGAATTCAAATTATTTATCTTATTACATGTTAAAAAATAATCATTTAACATATCAAGGATTGAACAGTGTGTTCATTGTATTTTTAGTGCAAAATAATAGTAAAATTTCATCTATCTTTGAAATGCAATTAGGGTGTTTCCATGAATTGAAATTATTTTAAAGAACCTGTTAAACTGAAGTAATATCCTATATTTTTTAATTTTTAACATCTATTTTAATAACTAAAATTTAATATAAAATAATTAATTTTATTTGCATAGCTTAAGATAACAGGGTGTGTTGTGTCATTAAAAGTCCTTAAAAACTGCTTATTTTTGATGGTCCTTATATAAGGGCCTTAAAGATGGTAGTTTTTATCCAGGTGCTTATATTTTTTGTTTAACGGGGGAAAAACACCATTTCACCACACTCGATTTGTCCGATTTTAAACTGTATTTTCTTTGTAGTGTTGGATCTTTTAATGTTTAATGGATTTCAATGAATTTGGAAGTACATAAACACAGCGGGAAGGGTTTTATCTCATTTTAGGGAAATACGATAAAATTGGGAAAATACATTCTTTTCATTTACTTGTCTCTTCTTTCACCTCTTTTAGCTTATTTATACAGGGACAAAATCCTTTATTTTTTATAAATAATTTTATGTACTCATATAAATAGTTTTTAATAGTGAGTCGGGTTTTTTTTTCGACATGTGATTACTTGTTTGTAGAGCGTTTGTTAGTTACATTTTCGCATGATTTAGTGGTTTGCCATTAATGAATTATTTAAATATTTTTACTTTAATAATTTTTCTTACAAAGGTTAGAAACTTTTTAAATATATGCCGTAAAATATGTATTTCATTCCTTATGGACTTCCAAAAGTGAATATTCTGTATAATTCAAGGCTTCCAAATATGAAAGTAAAGCAAAATGTTAATTCTCCAGAATTACTTGTAGGTCAATAGATACCAAAAATAAATTGATGCCATTAAAATTCCTTTTTTACATTTTTGTATACAAACTACTTAAAGAAAAAGAAATTTAAGAAATTATTTAAACAAAAGAAAATTTTGCTCTCAAGATTTTGTCCAATCTTCTTGATTCAAAAATATGAATAAAACATTTTTGGAATTATATCTGTCTGTGAACAAGATAGCACAAAAAGCTTTGAGTTGGAATATCTCAATAATAAATTTGCAGATTTCTATCAAATTTTAAATAAACTCCATTTCATGAAGCATTTTTTAAAAAATTTGTTCATCCAAGTATAGGTGAATATGATAACCTCAAAATGTTAAGTGCTATATCAGTAAAATTTGGCACACAGTTTTAGCATCTAAAGTATACATTCATATCAAAATTTTGATCAAAACCTATCAATGAATAAACCATCTTTCGGTCTTTATGTTCACATGCATGTAAATACTGCAACAGAAAAAGATGCAACAACTTAGATAAATGGAATTTGGTAATTTTGTTTCTAAAATTGCAGCTCTATTATAATTTTGTATTCAATTGGCTGACCAAAAATTTCTGAGCACACATGTAGGTTATTATTATTTTTTACACTACTGGGCATTTAAAAATAAAAATCTGTACTCTTGACTTTTAAGCTTTGCCCAAGGTTCTTACTTTTTATGCCAGAGGGAGGGTTGATTTCTTAGGGACTATGTAATGAGGTATTTAGAGGGACATTTTCAGCTGGTTTCACATTTATTGCAGAGCATATGTTAAGCCATTTTTTTTCCTTCAAATGTATTAGAATGGTCCTCTTTTGGCTTTTTAAGCATTTGATATTCATAAATTAGTAAAACTATGTATTATTTTTTAAATTTTGAAAGAAAATTTCACAATTCAAATTATTTTTTTATTAAATTACTATTACCAGTGTAATTTTTTTAATAGTGTACAATTGATAAAAAAAAAAGTGCAGATATAAGAGGGAACAAATTATTGCAAATCTTACGTTTTACAATAGATACCTGATATACACTTTCCAAGCTAGTAACTTATTAAAAAAAGTTTGAATACATAATGAGTAAATCCTTAATAAATTTTGCATTGGGAGGAAATTGCTTTGGCAGATAACAAGTAAGTGTGAAATAAAGAAACGTGTTCGGTATTGTACTTTCATCAGAAAAGATAAAAAGATACTATTTTCATGGAGTTTATCGATTTCTTGGTAAAATAATCTCTTCTCAATTTTGATAATTTTAATATCAGAAAAATGAGATTGTGGTTATTTTTATCCTTTATTTGAAAGCCATAAATAAAAAAAACATATAAGAAAATATAGAATTAATATATATATAGAATTTAATATCAGAAAAATGAGATTGTGGTTAATTTTATCCTTTATTTGAAAACCATAAATTTAAAAAAAACATGAAAAATTCATATATATTAAAATTATTTATATTCTTCATGTACAAGCATCTGTTGAAAAAGAATTCAGCATTAATAAAAATATTAAACTGAAAAATTTGAATAAAAAAATATCATATTTTATAACATGTAGTCTAGGGCAACATAAAGCAGCCTAGCAGAATCCACTTAGTAAATATTACTGAAAAAAGAATTGAGAATTTTAGAAACCTCAGCCCATTAAAAATATTGCCTAATTTTGTGGAAGCAGATGGTAATAGAAATGATTGTCAATGACAAATTTAGAATCTGATTTTTTAAAAATCTCTTTATAGAAAAATAAATTTCTTTTTGAAATGGAAATTGCTGAAAGTGAATATAAACTTTAATGCACTTATTTGGCAAGCTAGTAATATTTCACTTCTAACAAAAGAATATAAAGAATTGGGAAAAGTTATTTGTGAGAAAACTAAATATGAATTGAAATAGTTTAGGAAAAGATCTCAAAGGAAACTCGCTTTTATTTGCATAATTAATAAAATTAGTATGATTTTTATATACATGATTTGTTTATTTAAATTCTTAATTTTTTTTCAAGGAATTGGAATGTTAATAAAATAGTTAAAATATAATCTTTTAAATTATTTAACTATAATACAATTTATATTATGAAAAAAGATTATATATGCGGTTAATAGATAAAATATGTGGTTAAAGCTTTTAAGATTTTTTAAGCAAAATAATAATAAAAAAAAAATAGAAGAAATTAAGTAATTTAGCTTCAATTTTGGACAAATATATTCAATTATTCCAGGTAATATTCTATATATATATTTATATAAAATTTGAAACTTAGTTATTGCCAAACTTAATTTATTTCATTAAACTAATTGTTCTATAATAAAAAAATAAACTGCTTTATGGTTGGTTCTTATTTTATCTCTAAAAGTGTATAAAAAGAACTTATAAAATGCTTACTTTTAAAGAAAAATTAGTCTACACAAATTGCAAATTAAAATTCATTTAGAGGTTGACAATTATCTGATTAATATTTGATTAAAAGATTTTGAGGTAATTAACTTCATGTAAGCCTTAGATTTTGTCATACTTTTTTTTTAGATTTTTGATTCATATAGAGTGCTGTACATTTTATGATATCTCATTGATTGATCCCAGTTTGCACGATTATAATAATTAAATTTTTTTGGATAGATTGGTTTTAAATATGGAAAATAAATTGGAAGTAAAGTTTAACTTGTAGATTATTATCTGGAACTGATTCTGTGACTGAACTGTGCCTAAATCTATCTTGAACTGCAAATTCAAGAATCAATTGTACCCTCTAAAAATTCATGCTTCTTATTACACTTTCCTCATATATTACTCATAAATGCTTAAATTTAATTTTTTATTGATGATGGCATTCTGTATGCTTTATTTTTATTTAAAAAAATTATTTGGTGCAATTGATATTAAAATAGGAGCTTATATATTGCATTAAGGGTATTTCTTACATTAATCATTTTATGTATATTAAAAAAAATATTTATTAATTTGATCGTTAGCAGTGCTTCAAGTGCTAAAGTAAATATACTTTTACTTTCTTTACATGACATTTACTCCATATAAGCTATCAACAGCTAATTTAGCATTATTTTAACATATACAATAAAAATGAATTTAAGCAGAAGTTAGAGAACCTTCTATAAGGATTTTTTGATGCTCACTTATAATTTAATAGTTCTCAGAGTATATTATATTTCAAATTTAAATCATAAATTAATCTTCCAAAATTAATAAAAAATTTTGAATTGTTAATATAAATTTTTGGTACTGTTTCATGAACCATTTCTTCAGATTGAAACAGAATTAAAGGTGATCTCTAACATTTTCACATAGATTAATAAGCAAATTAACAAACAATAAACAAAGATACTGTTACAAAGATAATATTAGATTAATAAACAAAGTTAATAAATATCTATAATTTAATTTGAAAATATTCAATTTTAGAGTAATATAAATATTTATCTTTATTTAAATAGATTATTTTCAATCATTTTTGTAGAATAAAATAATTAAATGTATTTATTATATATTTCTTTCAACTTTGGATCAAAATACTATTTTGAATAAAGCATTATTTATTAGTTTAGATACTTTATTTGATAAGAAATAGAATGATCTAAAATTTGTATATAAAAGTGATACATGGCAAATTTATATATTTTTGTATATATTTTTAAAAGTATATATTTTTGTACATGAAGATTCACTGATGTATGTTTATTAATATAGGTCAAAATGGATGATTTGTATGAAGATAGTTTAAAGCTTCGTGACATGATTGATTCTGATATAAGAAGTTTAAGGCAGGAAGATGATGATTACTACATTGAAAGTTACTCATCTCATCTTGATTTTAATTCTCATATGAACCCTTTAGAATCGACCTTAGATTCTGATCTATCTGTTGATATAAAAACAGGTTGGTTAGATGCGTCATTTCTAAATGGCAGTAGTGATTTTGACAGTGCTGGCGCCTTAATGGTGAATCCTCGAACTGGTCTTCCTGTGTCAATGTCTGATTCATCTTGTTCATCTGTGTCATCTATGGTGGAAAGTCCTATCATGCCATCAGAAAGTCATGAATCTTCATCTGTTTCTACATCGGGTAATATTTCTGTTACAGTACCTATTCAAGGTGTTGCATCAAGTACTGTAGGTTCATCAGAAATGACAGATGTGAATTTGACAGTTGCTGTGCCAACTCCGTCCCCTAGCCCGCATAATTCATCACAAAATCATTTGTTTTCAGTACACGATGATACCAGTCAAGATGAATTTGAAAGTCCCAAACCAAAATCTAAGAACAAAAGTTACAGATCAAGCCATCATGCCAATAATGAAAATGTTTACCCTAAACCAGCATACTCATATAGTTGTCTGATTGCCATGGCATTGAAGAATAGTAAAACTGGGAGTTTACCTGTGAATGAAATCTATGATTTCATGACGTAAGTACTTTTTCAATGCCTGTGATTAACATTTTGGTAAAAGTGTAGTATAATTCCTTTTCATAATTAATTATCCAATTAGATTTAAAAACATGATGCTGTAGTATCTGAGAGAAATATTGTTTTTTGTGTCTAATATGTTTCAGAGTAGATTTAAAAATAGACATTTTTTAAAATCTATACTATTGAAAAGTGAATTCATAAAAAATACAAGTAATTAATGTTGGTCAATCACCCATATAATTAAAAAGTTGTAAAAGTGGACAGAAAGTACATGCATAATGCATTTTTTTTTTAAATCTTGAAACTTTCTACTACCTAATAACTATATATTTTTTTCTTGCTACATACCTAGTAATTTTGTTAATTGCTAGATCTTAACCTAACAAGAGGAGGGCTTGGGTTGGGAAAATTGATTTTGGGATGAGATTTAGTATAATGGTAGTATACCTTTAGGATATTCATTTATTAAAATATTAAAGTGCAGTAGCCAACCAATTTTGAGAAAATGATCCTCAAATTTTCAGCATAGCTTAGATATCAATAATATATCACTCTTATTGAGAACCTGAACAGTTTCGTGTATAAGACTGGTTTGGTATTCATGAGACTGGAGCTGGTCCTGGGCTATTATTTTTTACTTTTTAAAATTGTTTCTTTCAAAACTGTTTGATGTTTTTTATTTTTTAAGCAAAAATAAATATTTTTCTCCTTATACTTAGTTTAAATTGAAATATATTTCTCCTTATTCTTAATTTAATTTTTAGAAGAAAAATAATGAATACATTTTTTTTAAATATACAAAATTTCTTTAACAATTTAATGATGACTTCATATTATGATATTCATTTTTGTATGGAAAAATAAATATATTTTCTTTTGATATATAAGTTATAACTTATTTTTTTTAAAAAAATAATTATGCTCATTCATATGGTTATTGAATTATAATTGTAATTTTATTTTTGTGTTAAAATAATTATAAATATAATTTTTATAATTTTTTAAATAATTTTTATGATATAATTTAATTTTATATTTTAACAATATATTTAACAAAATAATTTAAATTATTATTTTCATTTTAAAATCATTAACATTTTTACATTTTTGGATTTTAGTAGTGATAATAATTCAATGGAAGCTGTATTTATATTCCTAACTAAAGGGAGCAGTTGAAATTAATAAAGTTGTATAAGCAAACATGCCCAAATAATAATAATGGGCAAGAAAAAGCAGAAAGCAGGTATTAAATTGAATGCATAGGCAGAACGTTCAGAATTTTTATTAACTTTTTATGATATGCTTTGTACTCAAGTAAAACAAATTCTTTTTAAGGTAAATGAAATTTGTTTTCTAATCAATTCTTTTAAAATTTCTCTTGTGGATAATCATTATTTGTCAATTGTGCAGGATGTCAAAATATATCTATCTTCTTCCAAATTTTTTAAAGATAATTACAATTCTATTTCTTGTATGTAATATAAAATTAATGAAATATTTGTATGATGCCAGTAATTTAATCAATATCATCATTTAAGCTATGTTGGTAATCATTTTTCCTGCTTAAAAATACAATTATGATTCAAGTATTAGGGGATTGGACATTTATTTCTGAGATAAATTTATTTTGTGAACTTTTATTCTTGATTGATAAAAGAGTTACTTATTAATTAAAACTGTCTGTCATTTTATTTAAATAATTTGTTAAAAAGAAAAACACTTTTTTATTTTTAATATTTTTAAAAAAATAAGTTATAATTCAAGTTATTAACTGAAAATACATTAATTTTTCCATTTCTTTTCCCAATACATTTATTTTTTCATATTTTTCCATAAAAAGTTAAAACTGTTTGTATATTGTTAAATTAATTTGAAATAATAATTTAGAAGGAAAACTAATAAAAAAAAAGTTGAAAATACTAGCCCAGGACTGAATATGATCTTGTGAATGCCAAACCAGTGCCATATCCACTACACTGTTTGGATGCTCTACAACAGTAACATATTTTTAATGTATAAGCTATGCTGAAAGTATAAAGGCCATTTTCTTGAAATTTTCTGGCTATTTTACTTCAATATTATTTTAATAAATGGCTATCCTAAAGGCATACTGCCATTTTACTAAATCTCATCTTTAACTCAACTTTCCAACCTATACCATTTTCTTTCTAATCTAATTCTAAATTTGATAAATTATGCTTTTAAAGATTTAAATTTTGCCATGATAAGGTGTTTTAAAGCTAACTAGTTTTTCTTGCTTTTTTTCCAAAGCATATAATAAACATTTTGAACTGAAGCTCTGAACAAAAGTGAATGCAGTGCAAAAATATATGGATTACTTTTAAGCACATCTTGAATCTTATTAAAATTACTCCAGCAACATGAATGATTTTCGATTCAAGTTATTTTGATAGTGTTCTGGACTTTTTTCTTTTCTTTTTCGTATTTCATCAAAAGGAACTGTACTAAATCTTTTTCTGGTATTTTATTTATATAATGTTTCTTGGCATAATTTTTTGTTTTGATTTCTTGTTTATCTGAATAGGAATGAATGCTCTTTTATATGTACTAAATTATATTTAAAATATAATAATATTCTATTAGCTGGGACCTAGAGGAAACTTATCAAATTATCTGCCACAGAAAAAAAAGAAACTGCACTTTTGGAATTATATAGCAATTAAGCTTGACAGTTCATAGGTTATATATAATTTTTTATGGATTAATTGCTGTATAATCATCTATACAATTCATATAGCAATCGTAACTTTTTATTGCATTTTTCATAAAATTGGAACATTTAAAATTTTTGTACTAGCATCATCTCATGAGTTTATTTTATTATTTTGTTAAAGAAAATTATTTATTTTATTAGTTAGTTAATTTTATTATATATACTAAAAAAGTTTGTATGGCAAATTTTTTTGTATAGCACTTAACCACGGTGATGAAATATGTTCATATAGATTAATATTTGTATATATAATTTATTTCAGATAAGTTTTTCTTTCTTTCTTCTTCTTTCTAATGAAAATCTTTCTTGTAAATTATTAGTATTCCTCCTCCCCCTTTTTTGAATAATAAGAGTTAGGAGCAATATATTTATATTCTTAAACAACTGTTTATAGATTAAAACAGTTGAGTCTGATCATATTTTCCTGTTAAGTTTGTATAATAATTACATTAAATTGTTGTCATTACTAATGAAAAGTGGAACAAAAGTTATGTTAAAATAAAATTCATGTGTCATCTAAATTTTATACATACAGTAGATTTATATTTATTTTTGTATTAGCTATATAAAAAGGCATTATTTTTGTATAAAGGATAGTTATGAGAAGTCATATTTTTAAAAGTTATAATTTTCTTTAAAAAAATTGGGAACTTATTTTAGGGAAATTAATAATGTAGTTATGATCATATTTTATTTGTAACTGATAAAAGCAGGATTGTTTTATGTTTATTGCTATTGGAGAGAGAATGTCTATAGTGAAATGGTAGCATAATGGTTTGGGAACCAAAAACAATAATTCTGTAGAACAAAGTTACTATATGTATGTTAAGAATTTCTTAGTATATAATATTTTATCATTTTTTAAAAAAAAGACTAAGAATTATTTAATAAAATAGCTAAGTGTACGAGATATTAATCGAAATCAGATATGGTATACTTTTGAAATTTTCATTAAATACTACATTGATTTGGTCCAAGTAAACAAAGGGAAAAAAAGAGTCTGAATTACAAGACATGTTACATTGATTGATTGATCAATATTGATTTTCAAATTAATCTTTGAGGTGCCTTGAATCATCATTGCAATTGCCTGTTTACCTGATTTCTTTGCTGTAACTGTGGTAGTCTAGACAATTGCCGACGGAAATATAAACCCGCATATACTTCCTTTTATAAGTATAAATAAGAATTATAATAGTTGTTTAAGTAAAAATTTTATGTATTAATTAAAAATTTAGAATATTACAAAAAAGTATTTATCTTCATAATAAAATTTTATCATGTTTGAGATATAAATGTAAATTTAAAGAAAGCTGCCTGACTTAGTATAATTGTTTGTGTGCGTTACAGTGCAAATCTTGGGTATATTTAAACTTAAATTTATTGTTTTTACCACTATAAAAATAATAAGTGTAAAAAGTTGTATTAGTATAATAAAAAATGACATGAAGGATTTGGAGGGGGGGAAAAAGGTAGGTGAGGGATTGAGATGCAGAAAACAATTAATAAATGCTACATTATAAAAGTGATTGAAATTCATTCTGTCTTGCATTTTGTTTTAATGTACTCATTTTATTTATTATTCTTAACTAATTTAGAAAGTTTCATTGCAGATGTATATTTTCCTTTAGCATGTTGATTTAATAAAATTACTTTTAACATTCCTACTTCTAACTAGACAGTCATATCAGTTATGTTGACATGCACAATTGAAATGTGGTTATGGCAGAAATATATGTATATATGTGTGTGTAATGATATTTTAAACTCTTAATTTAATCCAAATTAATTTCCAAAGCTTTATCTTAATTCAGCTCATGTCAAAGTCATTCTAAAATATTCTCTTATTTCCTGATCCTATTCCACTTTTTCTGTTTAATTAATTCAACTGAAGCTTTGTAAAAATGATGTGCCATCAGTTCCATGTGTCGAGTGGAAATGATCCCTCCATTGTCCTTGTCAAAGGTCATCACGTGTATTGAATCGATACGTGGCGGAAGTCTCATGTTATATAAGACCAGGCATAATTTATTTCATTCTTCTCTCACTTCTGCTTTTATTCCACACTGTGGAGGACGTGCCTTATCTGCGTCTCTGGTTGTAAATAATTATGCCTTCCCAGGATGGATTAAATGAATTTTAAAATCCAAAATGTCTTCAGTGTCTTCAAATTTGCCTTCTGCTTTTAAGAATTATATGCTTACATATATATACTTGTATCCAATTATTTTAAATTTAATTGAAAATGTTTGTTTTTGAATCTTTCTTCATAATGCATATAAAAATATTGAATACCTAGATCTTCACTCATCTCTAATTATATCTTTTTATATTAATGCTTAAATTATTTTAGTATAAAATTTGTGAATGATTAATTTACTAAACTGATTGTCTTTTAAAAGGTGTTCTTGAATATATTGTCATATATTTAAATTGCAAATTGGTAATGAAATAACACTCTTTAACCTGTTTTAATTTATTTTTGAGAAATTCCCCTAATACTTATATTGTAACTGGTATTATTATAAAAATTGATTTGTAAAACATATTAGTTAGTTTAAAAATTGTCTTTTTGGTTGTTGCTATATAATGCTGGAAATGAAGTTTTGTGTATATGTATACATAAGGCTTTTTGAAATTATTTATTAAGGGGATTAAACAATGTATCTAACTCCAAAAGACTTTTTTATTAGGATCTTGAAACTTTTTCTCTTATAAAAAGTTAATTTTTTTAGTGAATTGCTTTTTATTTGTAGGATTTAAAATTCTATTTCTGAAGTTTGAGAAGCTTCTATAAAATTTTTCAATATCATTAAAAAATTATTTTAAATTTTATGCAATACTTAAATAAGTTAAAATCTGATTTTTAGCTGAATAATGAATTATAAACTATAGAACATACTAAAAATCTTTTTCAGTTTTTAATGAAAATCATTTATTAAATGAAATTTTTTTTTTATCTTACAGTGAAAATTTCCCATATTTTAAAACTGCACCAAATGGTTGGAAGGTAAGTTATTTTTTAAATTAAAATGTTATGTTTATTTGTACCATACATATGAGTAATTTAATATTTTATTCAAGGCTATGTAGATTCAAAAAAAAATTAATTAGGTAATTATTTTTTTGTTCTAGAGATGTAATAAATTATTTTTTTTATTAATCAACTTAAAAATGCTATTTAATTAACATGGATAATAATTATTTTTCAGAATTCAGTTCGCCATAATCTCTCATTAAACAAGTGTTTTGAAAAAATTGAAAAACCTACTGGGAATAGCACACAACGAAAAGGTTATTTATGGGCAATGAATCCTGCAAAAATTGAAAAAATGGAAGAAGAGCTTCAGAAATGGGGCAGTAAGGACCCGGCTGCTATCCGAAAAAGCATGGCAAATCCAGGTATTTTGTCCAAGTTTGAATAACATTTACATGCTTAGATGAATACTATAATCTGCATGAATAGAAAATCATTATAATGTGCTGTTTTAATAGTTTTTGGCAATAGAAACTAAGCTTGAAAGCCTAGCAATATATAGAGAGTCCTCCCTATTGGAAAAAGCTGAAATTGGTTTCAAAAATATATAAATCCTGATTACATAAATAGTATTTGCCATCCACCTAGCATGACTTTGTACCTCGTATAAGAAATAATGTATTTTTTGGAAGTGCTGCCAAGAAAGGTCATGTTTAACTCTAACAATTCTCAGTAATCATCTCGCTCTTTTTTTTTTCTGTATTGGACTGTGTTATTTAAGAAATTCAAGAATGATAGAGTAGACATCATCAGGTATTTCATTGCTGCAGTTTTATAAATATTTTTGTTTAATTTTGCTCAGGTTTCTCTAAATCTTTTGAAAATACCATGTTTGAACGAAAAGTTGCACTTCTAAGTGAATTGATACAGCCCCTTAAAACCACTTAAAAATTTTTGACGATTGCAAGGTTGGCATAACAAATTACGATTGAATTATTTTTCTAGGTTTGTACAAGCACCATTTATTTAACTAGTGTTACTTGTTGTGATATCACAGCAAAGTGCCTGAACTTTAATAATTATATTGCACTTCCTCAGTACTTGGTAAACAGACATGACTTGTTCTTCTCCTGAAGTTGATATGATTTCAGGGACACCCAATAAGCAATTTTTGTTTTGAAAAATTGAAATTATTGCTAGTATATCAGTCTTTCCCATAATTTCAATTACTGGGAGTAACTTTCCATCCTAGGGTAATACTGATGCTTAGTAGTCATTTAGTTTAAATTTATGCTGAATTTCAGTGCTTCATTCTGAATTTTTTCCCAAAGGCGTTGAAAAATGTTTGCTTTATTAAGTTGTAGGATGAATATAATATAAAATTGCAATGTACTTTGAATTTCTGAAAATGCTGCTGCTGCTATGGCAGTTATTGACATTTGCTTATTGATTGTACAATTTTCATTGTTTACACTTTTATTTTTTTCCAGTGTTATTGTAATTCAAAGTGTAGTTTAAATAAAGGCTATTATTTGTTGCAATATTTTCAAATACTTTAATAAGGCCATTTCACGAAATAATAAGCAAACGAAACAAATAATAAGCAAATGGTCCATCACCTACCAGTCCCAGTGTAAAGCAGGTAATATGGAACTAGCATTATTAAGAACTTCTTAACTATTAGAATCTTAATAGGTAATGACTTTCAAAGGCAGTGTTATTAACAATTCATTGGCAAATTGAAATGTCAACTATAATTTTAATGAATATTAATTAGACAGTAATTACCCTTAGTTGTTTTGTTCATTCCATTATTAATGTTTATGGAGAATAGGGTGATAAACAAAGAAATCTCGTAAAGATTTTGTAGTGATAGAAGCAGCATTATGAAATTTGCATCAATCACAAGGATCTTATCAGTCAAAAAACCATCAAGGGAAAAGGCATACAAAATTACAGAAAGAAAAATTATCTACAGAATAAAATTTGATGAATATCATCAAAAATTCTAACTTACCAGAAAATAAAATTTAAAAGAAATTATCAGAAAAATTATTTTCTGGATGAAAATTTCTAAACTTATAGTCAATAAAATTTACTTTGCAGTTGTGCAAAAAAATTGTTAAACCTTAATACAAATCGTTTTTCTTCTTTAATTGACTGAAACAAGATAAGCTAAGCTTTTAGAAAGTTGAAAAATAAAGGTCACCCTAATGATCCAATGTTGGTAGAATTTAAATCTCAGCTAATCTTGTTATTTTGCAGTTCAGTTATTTTTTTAAATTCAGTTCTTTTTCCATATATTTATTATTGGATAAATTAAAAAAATCTTTCCCTTCATAAAAAATATCAAGTATTATTTTAGAAAATAATAAAAAAAGAAATCAGTTTTGAAAAAGGCTTTTATTTTAATGCACTGATAGATAGGTTTAAAGAAATCATTTGCTACTAATTCATTTTGTAATTCATAATTATGTAATAAATTTTTCTTAAATTCGTCCCTAGGTGGTACTACTGTTATGGAATCAATTTAAATCAACTGATGATGATCCAAACATGTTAAATTAGTGTGTTATAATGAAGACTATAGAAATATTGTAAACTTCAAAATTCTTAAACTTCGGGATGTGAGTAAAAAAAATCAATTAAAAACTTATATCTTTACTAACATGAATCAAAAGATCTTAAATGTTTATTATAAGGATTTTTAAATTGCTCTTGCGAGGAAGGGAAAAAAGGAAGAAAAAAAAGGGGGTTATTCACAAAATTTAAATATTAATTATAATCTTCAAATAATGTTTTATTCTCTACTGCCATATCTCTCTTGTGACTAATCCCTCTTTATTCAGCATTATCTTGTCAAATTCCTTTAATCCACAAAAAGATGCAAAAAAAAAAAAAAAGAGGTTTTTCAGATGTAGAACCAAATTTTAAAAACAAAACAAATTTTAAAATGCTTGTGTCTATAAACAATAGTATATCCACTTACCAAAACAACTTAATTCATGGAATTAACTTAGATTTTGATATTTTTACTTAGAATTTATATTTCTTGTATTGTTGTTTTCAGAGCGGTTAGAACTCATAGAAAAGGGAGAATTAAAGAATTCAGAGAGTGACAGTGAAATTGAAAATATGAACATATCATCAATAGATGAAGAGGAAAACTATCCCCAAGAAGAAAAAGAAAATGAAATGAAAGTTCAAGTAAATAGTTTGGGAAATGATCTCTTGAATGGTGATTTTTCGTCACTTGGTGAATCAGTAAATATTGATCCATGTCTTTCTGAATTGGATATGCAGGTTGGTCTTCTATATTATTGTTCTAATTTTAATTTCATCAAAATATAGATATAATGAAGATGGCCATTTGTAATATTTAAAAATATTATATAGTGAAATAGTGTAGTTTAATCATACTTAATTTTTAAAGTAGTTATTTATCTAGTCACTAATCTAGTTAATCACTTTTTTATATATTTAGTATCATTTGAGGTTTATTAATTAAACACCTCTAGGAATATTCAGTTATAAATAATTCAAATTAATAACTTTGTTAGTAGAAAATCATTTATATATATAATATACAAAACTCAGCTATCTCACTTATCATATATATGGCAAGTGAGATAGTGGAGTTTTTGTATAAGAAAGGCATAATTTAAGACCTCAATGAAATATTTCCTCTATTTCTTTATAATCAAGATGAAAAAAAAAAAAAAGAAAAAAAAACTAGGTTTATAAATCTATTTACTCTCAGTTGTAGAGAGCTTTTGTAATTTAATGGTGTAAATGTTCTCAATAAAGGTACAAGTATATTAAAAAAAACAAAAAGCAAACCAAAAAATAAAAATAAAAATAGGAGTGCAAATTAGATTACACAGGAAGATTTTCATCAAAGTCATTATGTTTTAGTATGAGAAATATTCTCAGCTTCACTTTTTTTTTTTTTTTTTTTTTTACTTTCCCTAGCAGTTAGTTAATATTTGTCAAATTAAGTGGACAAATTTAACTGGCAATTAATTAATTTAAGCACATTTTTGTAAAATATTTTATAAATTTTTATTTTTAATCAATGTAGTCATAAAAATTTACTTTTTATGTAATAAATTGTTTTCAATGTAAAAGTTTTGAATTCTTTTATTTATCGTTTTTAATAAAAATGATACTGTTAAAAGATGAAGTATCTAAGATTTTTTAAAAATCAAAACAAATCGAACATTATCTGTTTTTTTAAGGCATCTAAGATGTGCTCTTTTTTATAGTAATTGATATGATTAACACATTTATTTTAGTTTTCTATTATATTTAATCATATTGATAATAAAAAAAGTTTCATTAAAAATATATTATTTAAATTATTTAACTTTTAGATCTGTTTTACTGAATCTTTAAAATTTATTTTTAGAAATAAGTTTTAAAATAATTTCCAGAATATTATGGGTCCTATTTTGCAATATAATTATGCTCTTTTGAAAACTATATTTTGCCTGAAATATACTTATTTTTTATTTTGTGTGTGTATGAAAATAAATGTAACAAGTAGTTAAGGATATTAAACTGTTATTTTAAGAAAATCATTTTTATATTTTTTTTTTTTTTTTGTGTGTGTGTGTTTATTTTTTATTTTATTTTGTTTTATTTATTATTATTATTACTGTACTGTTAAACACAAAAAGTTCATATGTAGAACTTCGGGGAAAAAATAAAATCTGATTATATGTGGCTTTTGTGATTCCTTCTAAGGTCCCAAGTTTTTAGGTTGGATTGAAAGTGGTAACACCTTTTTTAAGGAGTTTGCAGTAATTATGTAGAGGCATTTTCTCCTGATTTTACATGTGATGTGCTTATTAAAATATTTCTTCAAGTGCATCAAATTGATTATCTATTTTCCCCTCTTCTTAATGCATCTAACATACATAAGTTAGTAAAATTGTAATTGAATTTTTAAAAGAAAGTTTTTAAAGAAAATTTTTCGGATACAAATATTTTTTAATGACATTTTTAAGGCCAATTTGATTTTTCTAATAATGCATCATATTCTGCTATTGACAAAGTGATTGCAAGTATAAATGAAAGCAAATTTTCCAAGTCTTATATTCCACAAAAGATATCTGAAAAAGTTGCATGCTTTTCAAGCATGATTGTTTGTAACTGACTTTAAAGACATTGGAATGCATAGTGCAAAAAATTTTCAGTTAATTAGGCATTGTTTTTGTTTGTATTGGCAAACTATAAGTGTGTAAAATAGAAACTTCAATGCTATACTTTCATCAGAAAGTATTAAAAAAAAATGCTATTTTCATGTAGTCTATACATGTCTCGGTCAAATCATCATTGCTCATTTTTGTGAGTTTAATATTTTATCCTTTATTTGAGGATCATAAATTAAAAAAAAAAAAAAAAACGAGATTTTTTGCAAATTTTCAATTTTTTTTTGTAAACAAGCATTTGAAAGAAGATTCAGCATTAATAAAAATTGAAGTGAGAAATTTGAATGAAAAATATATTCACAGCATGTAGTCTAATAGCACTTAAAGCAGTTTGGTGGAATCCATGCAGTAAACAGTATTGAAGAATTGAGAATTTTAGCAACATCATGCCATTCAAAAGATCACATATATTGAGAGGAGGGGTAGGGATGGCTAAATAAACATTTGCTAATGACATGAAGAAACCTGAACTAATTTTTCTATGGAAAAGAATCTTTTCCTAGAAAAGAAAGTTGTTGAAATTGAATATATAGCTAATGCACTTGTTCAAAAAGCCAGAAATTTTTCACTACTAACAAAATCTATTAAGTTAGGAAAAACTATTATCTATACTTATAATAAAGCTCAATGTGTGTGTGTGTGTGTGTGTGTTGGCGCTCTACAGGCCAGACCATTCAACCTACAGCTACCAAATTTGGCACGTGTATACCTTGGAGGCCGGGAATGTGCACCTGGGGGTTATTTTTTCGAATTTTTAACTAGAATTTTATTTATTTAAAAATTAAGCGAAATTTTGACGTGTTTCTGCTATAACTGCCGAAAATATTACCGCACAAAAAAGATTTTTACATCAAGTTAAAGATCAAAAATTTATCTTTTAAATGATACTACTGTTTTAATCTTAAAATTAAATTTCTGTTTTTAAAGAATTTTTAAATAAATATTTTAACTCTATTTTTCAACAATTTCTTTCGTACAAAATAAAAATAAACGTTTCGCATTCATGGGAAAAAAATAGCTTTTTTCAAAGTGTTGCCATCACATTGATTAAAGCACCAATTAAAAATAAATTGAATCTTTTTGGAAATGAAATCTGCAAAAATATAATTTTCGTCACGTGTCTGTAGGAAATGAAACAAATATGAAATATTATTTTTTCTAAAAAATAAATTCAAGAAAAATTCTTTTATGATCTTTTACACTCTCTATATTATTAATCCAATAAATAAGTTTTATTTTAAGGCAAGTTTTGTTTAATATGAACAGGATATTCATTCTAATCACGGCCTCACAGCTAATTTGTAAACCTATAGTAAGACACAGATCTGTTGCGACATAAATCGCAAATATTTTATTTAAAAGTAGCAAACGATTATTTTAATAATTATAAATTTTATTTTGTAAATAGTTGTGAAATTCAGATTGGCAACAGTGATATTTTTGGAACTTTTAATTTGTTGTTTAAAAACGATGCTAGAATTTTGAATGAAAATAAGTTGATGTAAATGTGATAATATAATCTATAATGTAATAAGATTTAGTTTCATAATAAGTTTGTCTGCATTCAATTTTTGTTGACGCACGAACACAACAGATTTACTAAAATGGTTTAAATAGAAAAATGATTATATTTTATGTAACTTAATTCAATAAATGCTCTAATAAATAACGAATTTTTGATTTTACATAAAGCTTCTGCTGTGGAAATCACGAATAACAAAATGTTCTTGAAACACTAATATTTTAAATAAAAAGAGTTAATTTCCAATCAACTAAATCAATCACTTAAACTGACTGATTTATGAAAATTTGAATATCTCTATTCAATAAAAAAAAGGATAATTTTAGATTTTCCATCGATCGTTTCAAAAAAAAAAAAAATACGCCAATCAGCGCGCAGGTGTCTCAAGATTAATTGGCCTAAGATTATGAAAATGTTGAGTTTTTCTAAATTTTTAACATTCAAAGCTTCATAAATAAGTCTTAGTTGATTGTGGAAAATAGAAACATTCATTCATTTATTTAAAATTTGGTGTGTCCAGAATATTTTTCAGAATATGATACCTTACTGCATTAAATTTAGATTTCATAATTTTTGAAATATATTTATAGGCAGGAACAAAATATTATTATTGATTTCATTTCATTCCTTTTGAAAGCAAAACTAAAAACTGAATTTTATGCTAAATCTGAGAAATTTTTGTTGAATTATTCTTTGAGATATTACATAAATTATCAAAAATATTTTGTAGTTCACATAAGACTTAAATACCGAGATATTCTGTTTGCAATACTCATATTCAATAATAATAGTAATAAATAAATAGCAATAAAGATGATAAATAAAATAAAACGCTTGGTTTTATTAAAAAATATCTTTATATTAATTGCAATTTCATCATTTTCACTTTAAATTAAAGTTGGCGTTTTACCGGAAATGACAACAAATTAGCAAAATATATAGAGTAAATTGAACGAAACGATCTAAACAACAGTATAAGTTTGGTATGACTATCAAAATTTGAAGATTAAAATTGTTTTGTTTGAGAATCTATTAAGAGACCAGTTACTTAAAATATTTAATTGAAAATTGTAGCGAGCGGTAATATTGGCGAACCGGCTGGTCGCCAAAGGCGGCTAGTTATTACTAAATCTATTGACTTTGGAAAAACTATTATCATAACTAAATCTATTGAGTAGTGATAAATTTGAACAAGTTGATAGACTTAGAAAAATCTTAGAAAAAAAATCAGTCTTTAATTTACATATTTAATCGAATTAGCAGGGTTTCTAAATTTGTTTACTTGTTTGAGAAATTAGAATGTGAATGAAGTAGCAGTATATTAACTGTAGTGTAATTAAATAATTTAAGATATGCAATGACACTTCTTTAGTAAATTTTTAAAAAGTAAAACTTTTCAACTAACATTTACATTAAAAACATTTTTAAAACTTAGTTTGAGATTCATAAAAAATATTCAGCAATTGTTTTTAATTTATGTTTGTATAAATTCGGACATATGCTTAATTGATGCCCCAATTTTATTTCATTGTTCTGTATTTAAGATAAAATTTGCTATGCACCTTTAAAAAATTATGTATAATTTTTTGTTGACCATTTTTTGGGGTTCCATATAAAGATTAATTTATAATGTTTCTAGAAATTAATTGTAATTTTTTTTTCATTCTTACCTTGAATTTTAAGACTAAATACTTTTATCATTAATCATTTATTATTCCATTGTAAAAATTGTAAATTTTTGTTTTAGAAAGGCTTTTGGAATGATTTTAGTGACGATAGATTGCAGTTTCTCAATGACAGCCCCATAAGTCCTCTTTCACCAAAAAATTCTGAAACAATGGATGAAGATTCATCTTTAGATTCTACTCCGTCCTTACAGAAGCCCTATATGCAGGCTAATTTCATTTACAAAAGTGCACAACGTGCCTCCACTTCCAGTGTTTCCAGTAATCGGTTCTTGAGCAACTCCTGCCTGTCAGGCAAAGATAAGGGCACAGCATGTAATGTATGATATTGAACTAATCATATGCTTTTCTCAGTAATATTTTAATTTTAAATTTTTTCTCTCCTTAAAAAAATTTTTTTTTTAAATATTGCATAAGGGTTCTGTCAATGATATGATTTTCAGAGTAAACTTTTTGCAGGTTGAAGATTATTTATAATTTGGTGCATAAATATTTATGTTGTTGAATTGTTAACTCCTGAAGTTAATAACTTTATTATTTTTAAATATTGTTAACACTCAAATTGACAAAAAGATCCAACTTGATACTTCTGAGTCGGGCTGAATTATGTACTGCAGAGGGTAAACATGGCTGAGAGAATTGCCTAAACAGTAATAATTTTGTAAAGGCAACAATTAAATCAGTATCAACAAGCTTTAAAGTTTATGATATAATCGAATCCCTTAAAGTACAGTTTAAGGTAATTTGTGTGATAATTTTTTCATCCCATTTTATCATATACTAAAGAATATTCATTTTTAAAAGCAAATTGAATTCGTTTTAGTGAAACTAAGCATATTTTATATGCAGTTTTATCTATATATTTGCTAATTGTGTTATCGTCCATGAACAATAGAACATAATAATATAACTTTTTATAATTAACATGTATTTAATTATCTATGTATTACTGTTCAATGTTTTTAATTAAAATTTTAATTTTTTTAAACTTTTAACTCTACATTTTGTGTTTTAATTGTGATGTGAATAATTGACATTTATCACAGATGATTATATTTTGAACTTTAAATGAATCCTCATGATTTTTTTTGTATTTTATCATATGAAAAAAGGTTTAAGATATCTTTTTAAGTAGAATATTTGAATCATATTGGTTAAAATATTTCTATATTATGTATTGAAACTATATTTTTCTTAAATTAATTTGACCTACCATCTTTTCTCCATTCTTTTATAATTATATAAATCTTTCTTGATTTTGAAGAAGATTGCATCAACTTGTTTAAAAATACTCATATCTATCTTTTCTCTTATTGGTTTTTAAAAGTTAGACTATTTTATCTAGTTATTAATTCCTTTGTGATGGATTCACTCAGAATGAAGTGTTCCCATCGGATGTGACTTGACAAATGATGACTGTCACTACATTCAGAAATTTTCTCTTGCTTAACACTCATTAATTTTCATGAAAATATTCATAATAATCCAAGAATCCCCGTACTTATAAATGAAAGTATATTTAAATGTGTGATAATCAATACCATAGTTCAGTCATAATAAATTTTAATAAAAATATTACTATATATATATTTATGTACCTTTGTTATTGAAATTAAAAGTACCTAAATTAAAACTAGCGCAATTTCATGTTACTTACGTTGCCATTTCACTCACTTTCAAAATTAGATTACATGCATGAAAAAATATTACATTTGGTTAAAAAAAAGGTCTTGAATAGAAATCTGGGGTACAGTAAGAATCTAAGGGGTGTATATAATTTAAAATTTAATTTGAACAGATGTTATCCAGACTTTAATTTGGTACTGTGACTCACATTACAAAAATAAGGGTAGAGGAATTAAATTTTGTGGGTTCATGCAAATTCAGAATTGCTCCTCTTTCACTGTTGGGTAAAAAAGAAATATTCTGTAAAAAGTATAATACCCCCCACCACCACCCACCCATCTAAAAATATCGATTCTATAAATTTGAGATTGAAAAAAACACACATTAATATTGGAATAGTGACTACAAATTACTTTATTACTAGTAGAGCTATTGAAGCTGAAAATAGAGTCTTTTTAGCAGTGTTTATATTTGTTAAAAATACTATAATTAAGTATTTAAATGCATATCCAAATATTTTGCTGTTTTAAAATCTGCAATTTGTTTAAATTTGTCACATTTATTGAAAAACTGAAGCATTATTATATGAAAATCGAATGGCTGACTTGCATCAACTTCTTTATTCCAAAGTACAAATTTCCCTGGCATGTTCACAGTGTGGAAAGATCCAATTTGAAATTTTCCTGAAAAAAACAATTGAAAAGTTAATACAGTGAACTGCTTTATTCATTTAATGAAAAATATTTGTTTAGATGATTTCTATTTGAATATTTTGATATCTAAAGAATTTCCTGATTTCAGATCAGTTGTAAAAAAAGTTCTCATGTTGTCACCTGGTATTGTGGCCACAGAAAATGAATTTAATATCAACAAGGATATACTTGTTGAAAATCTGAAAAAAGATTCTGTAATTAATCTAAAAATTGTTTTTTATGGAGGTGAGGACTCATATTAATATAAATCATTGTTCATTTCCACATTTTGTTGACCATTGACATTTGTTTAAGTAGGGTGGGGCAGGCAGGGCACATGCACTGGGCACAGTTGCCAAGAGGATTAATTAAAGAATTAATTTGTTGTATTAAAAAAAAATTAGGTTTCTGTTGTCGTTGTGTTGTAACTTATGGTACTTTACAAATACGCTGACAGATAACTCTCAGTGATTTAAGCCGAGCAAGAGTCTCTTTTTTCTTCAGTAGTGCCAACTAGGGCCAAGAATATGACTTAGCTATTTCATGCATCACATTCGTTTGCACAACCCCTTTTTACAGGGGGCACATTCACACACCTCATATATAGAACACAGAAGAAGAACAACCATGCCTGAACCGGAACGCCCAGATCATAGGGAAGACACACTGTTAGTATATTTACTTTTCCAGTAGAAGTGAGCTTGACTCGTGTATTAGGGAGGGGAGTGTGATCTCGGCTCTCTCCCGAGAAATTTTAATTGTAGTTCTCTAGGCCTGCTACACTATGGCGTAATCATGTGCCTTTTATTGTTGATGTTAACCAATAAACCATATAAAAGACAACCTGTGTCTTCAAATCATTTTACCCAAGCAACAATCTTCACTATCAATAAATTATTGTGTAATCAATTAAAGCAGCAACAATAATTTAATTACACCAAGAGTACGACTTAGCTACTTCATGCATCACATTCGCTTTCACAACCCCTCTTTACAGGGGGCACATTCACACTCCTCACAGATAGAACATAGAAGAAGAGCTATGTCCGCCCTGGGACTCGAATCCAGGATGCCTGGATCACGGGAAAGATGTTCTATTCCTATGCCAATATGCTGCATATATTATTTAGTTCCTGTATAAAAAAAAAATCCCAATGTATCTAGTTACACACTATTTTATCATTAAAAAAATGTTTTTGACATAATTATTTAGCATATTTATTTTCATTCCGATGAAAGAAACTAAATTTAAAATTGAATTGAATATATGAAGGAAAAATGATATGAAATTATGGTTTATTTTTTAATACAAAAATCAGCTCTTACTAGTTTTTTATTAAATAATAATATTACACAATAACAATTATTGATTATTTATATTACATAATAACTCCTTACAGTACTGTACATAATGTAGTGGTTTCCCAATCTAATCCTTACATTTTGGCTGTTGAGTGATGATGTATTGAGTAGCTGTTGTCTAAATGGGCCTATAACTAGTTGTTTAGCGCCAAGCGTAATGGCGAGCGTGTGTGGGTGCTGATGCGCCAAGTGTGTCTGACGGCTTTTGGGTTGCTGCATCAAGTGAGTCTGACGACTTTGGTTGCAGGTAGATGGCACCACAACAGCTGTACGAAGGTTGAAGGTTCATTGTCCGAGGTCACCAATGAAGCGAATTGTGACTGCGCGAGGATAGAACCTGGGACCTTTTGGTTTGCAGTCCAGTAACTAAACCATTATACCAAAATAAATATGTTGATTCGAAGTGAGCAGTGGACTGTACTTTGCTTGTTCCCAATATAATCCTCACTTGTCTATTCAAAAAATGGGTGATTTACTCGCAGAATGTTGTAATCCTTCATTACCATTCAATATAAACTGGAGTAGATTTCTGTGGTCCATTTTTTATTAAAAATAAGTTTCAAAGGAAAGGACCTCTTCAAAAAATTTGTCTCAATTTTTGTATATTTTGTAACGAGAGCTGTACATTTTGAAATTGTTTCAGACTTAACATCAGATTCTTTCATAGCTGCCCTAAAAAGATTTATGTCACGAAGAGACAGAATTTCTACTATTTTTACAGACAATGGTCGTAATTTTATAGGCGCCCATAATGAGTTGAAAAAACTATACAAGATAGTAATCCAGATAATGTGTTGGCAGATTACTTAAGCTCAGAAAAAATTAATTGGAATTTCATTCCCCCCTTATCGACTCACTTCAGTGGAATTTGGGAGGGAAGTTAAGTCTTTTAAATTTCATTTTTTAAGAGCTGTAGGCAACTTAAAATTGACTTATGAAGAATTCCTAAATGTAGCAAATCAAGTAGAAGGAATTTTAAATTCTTGACTTTTAACACCGTTTTCCTCTGATCCAAATGACTTGCAAGCTTTAACCCCCGCACATTTTTTAGTTGGTAGACTTATTTCCACAATTGTTGAACCAAATTTAACAGATTTTTCTGATAATGCCTTGAAACGCTGGCAAAGGGTAACTAAAATAACCCAATTTATTTGATTTAGATGACATAGAGATTACCTTAATCATTTACAGCAAAAGTCAAAAAGGTACTTTCAAAAGGAAATATTAGCGACGGTACTATGTTAGTAGTTAAAGACGACAATGTCCCTCTTAATTCTTGGGTTTTAGGACGTGTTGTCAAGGTTTTTTATGGTAAAGATAATATCATTTGAGTGTGCCTTGTTAAAACAGCCAAAAGGAGTTATAAACATTCAGTTACGAAATTAGCAATATTACCAATCGAAACCTAAATGTTCATTTGTATTGTGTTTGTTGAATTGTATCTTGCATACTTATATATCTAATAGTTTGAATTTAGTTATTCTGTAGTATTTAGTGTCTTCATTGTATTTTAATGTGTATTTAACTTTATGTATATATTCTTTCATATTGAATTTTGCATTTGTTAATTTAACTTACAATTTAAGATTAATTGTATTTCTATATGTACTGTGTGCAATGTCTTTGTACCTCTGAGAGACATTGCACGGTCTGGTGGTATGTTCACATGAATGTCGCTTAACGCCAAACTTGGCAATCTTAAAATTATGGCAACCCCAAGTGAGCAGTGGACTGTACTTTTGCTTCTTTCTTTACACTTTACACACTCCTTTGGCGGTGAGTAGATCATATAATACATGGCTGATTGCGGTATTGCTTTGTGGTTGGCTTTGTTAAGCCTTACAAACTGAAGTCGTTTACAGCTTCTGTGGGGGCTGGGGAGCCGATGCAGGTCAACGTTCTAATGAACCCCTGAAAGACTCGACCGGAAGGGCGGGTAAAGGGGTTGCCGTAATTTTACGATTGCCAAGTTTGGCGTTAAGTGACATTCGCATGAACACATTTCAAAAGTTAATGGTATTCAGATTATTCCAAAAATATGAAATATTGTTTAGTATTTGATTAATAAAAGAAAGGAAGAAAAGATGTTGAAGTCAAATGTATTTAAACCTTTTTATAACAACTAACGACCTTTAGAAACTTTTTTTATTGACTATTAGCCTTATATACTTTTAAATGTTATTAGTAAAAGGAATATTTAGTTGCTTGTAGTCTTGTATCTTTCATTGTGTGATTATTAATTACTAAAATATTTGGTTGAATTTTAAGTATCAAAAATTCTTTTATTTGATCTATTCATCTCAGCCATGTAAAATGTGGGTTTTGGTATTTTTTTTTTTAAGTTTTATATGTTTTATGTCTAATTTTGTTTTGTTCTCATTTATATTAAATGAGTTGTTATTGAAATCTGGTTTTGAAACCAGGTATATGATTTTAGAGGCATTATCTTTTTACATAATGTTGTTACATTCTTTTATATGTGTTAGCTATTTTTTTCTTGCGCTTTTTACAATCAGATATATGTATGTGGTGCATATATGAAGTATAATTTGTAGTGAAGTATATATGTGTAGCTGTTAAACATGTAAAAAAGACGAGTGGAGAATTTGTTTTGTATTCTATATAAGCTATGTATGTGTGTGCATACAAGCTTTTAATACCGCACAAATATTTTTACATTTTCAGTTTTCTTAACATGTAAGTTTTTTTATATTAATAACTAACCGTTACATTTAAGGTTGCATCAAGAGCTTCACTAGTTTACCTATTTTCTATAATAAAAAAATACTTAATTTTCCTATTCCCTTTTATTATTGGAAGTTATCATCTCATTCACGTGGAAATAAAGTGTCACAATACAAAATTTTTTGTTTTCATTTTAATTCTGAAGTCTTTAAATTATGTACACATATTTATATATTAAGTCACAGTTGCAGCTTTAATATTTTTCCTTGGAAAGGACAGTCTTGCAGTGCAACTTGTGCTCTTTTATCTTGTAGGAAATGGACTGGCTTCAAGTGCTTTGCCTGTAAAATTCCTTTCATATTGTGACATTTTTTTTTCTCAAGTAAATGATCTATTTAATGTAAGAACTGAATTTTTCTTTTAATGTACATTTTTTAAAAACATTTTGGATGAGTATTTGAAGAATCGTTTCTTTATTTTCTTGAATTTTTATTTTTTTAAAATTATTTTAATTGTTGAAAAAATTATCATTTTAAACTTTAGCCCATGTAATTTGCCTTTTTTGGCAAGTGTGGACTTGTTTTGAAAAATACACTTATCTGTATTTTTTTTAAATGCTTTTATAGTACAATCATTATGCTTTTGTTTTAAATGTTTTTCAAAGTTTTAATATGTGTTTGCAATGAGAAATGTGTTTGCAATGAGGAATCTCAAATTTTAGCTTATAAAAACTGTCTGAAACTTTTACAAAATGCAATGTATGCTTTTGTACTATATTTGTATTTCATGTTTAAAAATGTACTGGTCCCTGTGAGCTGTAATGGGGAATTTTTTATTAAGGTTTAATTTTTATGAATGAAATAATTTTCTTTATTTCTAGAATCAATAACATAATTAATACACTATAAATTTTTTTGCATTGAATAGAATCTACTTTTTAATAAAATGAAAAGAAAAAGAATAAATCTAAACATGCTGCCAACTGCCTTGAGAATTCCGCCAAAAAAAAAAAAAATCTTAAAACTAAATAAATATTTGATCATAAAATTAATGCAGTACAAGCCAAATATGGATCAAATAAATGTTACTGAAAACATTATTTGAAATCATAGAATATACCTGAAGTAAATACAATTTATTCATATCATATAAATTTATATATATATATATATATATATTTCTTTTGTAATTTGATTTGAGGAAACATATATAAAAAGATCTATTACATCAGTAAATAATTACTCCAGCATATTTCAAAGAAGCAACAACTAAAAATTTTAAGCTCAGAAGTTAGTATTAGAAGATTCGGTGCCCATTAAAAAATCTATTTAATTAATTTTTGGTATATATTCTTGAATTATAGAAAGTCAGTCAGAAAAGTTGCACAGAATGTTGAAAAATAACATAAAAGCAAAATCATTAAAGAATTATTTTCAAAATTCATAAAGCCAGATAGTGAGTAGAAGTACTAGTAAAACAGAAAAAGATTACTAAAAAACTTGCTAACATCACAAATTATTTTGTATAAACAATGCATAAAAAGTCATTTTCTATTCTAAATTAAAAGAGCTAAAGAAGATCTTGTACTATTAAAGTTCAGGAAAAACATTTTTTTTTTCACCTAGAATTTATTGGGGAGGAAGTGAACGTATGATAGGAATGGAAAAAGAGGAGGAACTAATAATGGGTGTGTGCCGGAAAAAATGTATTTTTAGCTGAAAGTGTAATAAAGAATTTCAAATTTCTATAAATCTTATTCAAACATTTTTTTAAAAAATTTTACTTAGAAAATCATCTCAGTCACTTCTTTTGTCTGTAATGATTTTTAAAAAAAAAAGATTTTGAGTAGAAAAAAATTAAAATAATAGAATTTAATAGTATTTAACTATGAACATTCTATCTTGAGTTCAACTGTGCATCCCAGATATATGAAATGAGACCAAATCCAGTTGTGAAAGAGTGTGGTAAGATAAAAATTGTTGATGAGATAGCGAGCATGGGGTATGGCAAAGGCAAGCATTGCATAACTACTATTTATTGAATTCTAAACAAAATAGGATAAGTGGAGTTCTTTAATAAACTAGATAAGAAATTTTTTTTATTAGATAAAGAAATATTATTATCTGCAGAAATCTTAAGAGGAGAGTTTATTCCAACCATAGCCCCAAATACACTTGAAATTGCCAGAAATCTTAAGATTTTTTTGAAGCAGAATCTTACAAGTTTATGGAAAGCTCTTAACTGCCAACAATAATAATGTATGTAAGTATTTTATTGTCATAATTAGTTTTCATTTTATTTACCATTATAGGAATTCTATTTGTAAGTCGTCAGTTCGAGGCTATGACTGATAACTTCAGAAGTAGAGCAGTAATAGAATTTGTAGTCTCCAGTAATAATAATAATGACTGCATTTGTATTAATGATTGATATAGTGTTCCTAGATCTCACATTGATAATGTTATTATATAACTATGTTATAATATTGGGCATTCTGGATATCTTTTCATTCAGTGATCATATCAAAAATATTTATGGAACTCAAGTTTGACAGCATTTTGGATAATACTATTTATTTGAAAATAGAGCATGAAAAAGATAAATTTTTGATGGATTTTAAAAACGTTTTGATCATAAAAGGAGGTTTGCAGAAATTCATTGCAGCCATTGCGCACAATTTTTGTATTTATATTTAATAAATATGCTTTTAATTCCTTTAACTGGAGATGTAGAGGGACATCCAAAAGACTTTCTAGTTAGTTTTATATGCTAACACAGAAATCTTAATATGAAGCATACTGTGCTTAGTAAGACATACAAAAGAAACTTGAGTACTAAAATGATTGTTCACTTCTAAATATTGTTAGCATTTAGCAGCTGGCTTTCAAAAGAACATGAAATCCAAAAAGTTAAGATGAATACATGGGAACAAAATTGTAAAAATTATGAATTCAAATTAATGTTTTAAGAAAACTAAAAAAATGTGACAAAATTATTAAATTGTTTTAAATGGAAATCCATTTAAAATATGTGATATATCACAGAAGAGGGGAATATATACCTGAAAAGTTAATGAATTTTTTCTTTGGTGACTTCTCGAATGTTAATATGTCATACTCACCAAGGGATAGCATATTCAACATTAATACATGAAGGAATTATCAAGATATTCATATTACATGATTGTCTTAAACCAGCTGATATACTGGTTATGCTTGAGATTTAAATCTTTTCATATACAATATTTGAAACTCAGAAGCTACTTTTGTTTAAGACATTGTAATATCAAAATTTTTTTAAATATGTGTTGTGAGCAAAAAGAAAAATAGTGATGGAGTAGTTCATAGTCATAATGTTGGCCAGCAAAAGATATATATATATATTTAATTTTAAGGTGTTTAAATTTTTTAATGAAATTAAAAAGTATTGAAAGGAATATTGTACAGAAATGAAATTGTTGTCATTTAAATGGTGAAATATTGGTTTTAAGATAGTTTAAAAATATTTCTTCTGCAATAGTTACCTGTGAAATTACTGTGGGGGGAAAAAAGTAAAATTTTGTTAAATTTCTGATTAATTGAATATTTAATTAATTTTATCTTTATCTTATTTAAATATTTACAATTATCTTTTATTTTTATTTTATCTTTTGTCTTCAATAATAAGTGTACAAAATTTAGTTGAGTTTAGCCCAATTTTTTAGGAGTAGATATGAAACATTCCTCATCAAAATGACCTTTATACATATTAAGATAAATAAAAGTCATTGGAGTTATGTGCATGTGTTCCCATCTCTTCTTAAGCAACTAGGCCTGAACAAATCAATCAAAATTTTCACATTTGCTATACAAGACATGATAAAGAATACTGTCAATTTTTCAAGGTACAAAAAATAATTAAATGCTCAATTGATTAGAAAATGACAAATTTTGCTTCTTTTACACTTTGAACAACTCATTCACAAGTTTATCAAATGTCCCTTTTATTTTAATATGTATATTGAAGACGATTTTATTACTCATAAAGTAGTGATCTAATTATGCTTAAAATTGTCACTCAAATGAAGAAAACTTTTCAGATTTGTGTATAAAATGAGACCAATATTAATAATTATGAAGAAAAATAGTTATTGGTGTATATTAAAAATCATCTGGTTTAATTGATATTCGAATTTTAATTAAAAGCAGATAGTAAATATTTTAGACTATAAAAGCATTTTTTATATTATAACATTTCATACAGAAGTAGTTTTTATTCTAGAAATATTGTATATAAAAAGATTTTAATCCCAGCAAGGCTGGCTATTTCAGCTGATTGTAAAAGCCTAAAGCAAAATAAGATGCAAGCCTGAACAGGCTGAAACTATTAATATTGATTTATGAGTATGACAAAGATTTCATTTAGCACAATTTTTATTGTATTTTTCCAGAATTTTGATATACCAGTATTTTTAAAAAGAAGTTCCTGAAGGATTCTGGCATTTCTTCCTTGTATCAATTTGACTGTTTATTGCTGAGCGATGACAGGATTTTTTAATGGCTATTCCTAATCAGCTTAAATCGATTAAAGATAATAATTTAGTTTTAGAGAAGGAAAGAGTTTTAAAAAATCATTTATATATAAAATAATAGATAAAATTAAATCTGGGTACAAATCTCTTTTAGCTCTTGATATTAAATCTGCCTTCGACAATATGATTTACCGGTTTTCTGGTATTAAATCTGCCTTCGACAATATGATTTGCCGTTTTTCTGATATTAAATCTGCCTTCGACAATATGATTTACCAGTTTTCTGGTATTAAATTTGCCTTCGACAATATGATTTACTGGTTTTCTGGTATTAAATCTGCCTTCGACAATATGATCTACCGGTTTTCTGGTATTAAATCTGCCTTCGACAATATGATCTACCGGTTTTCTGGTATTTAATCTGCCTTCGACAACATGTTTTACCTGTTTTGTGGTATTAAATTTGCCTTTGACAATATGATTTAACGGTTTGAGTTGAAATTAATGGAGAACTTGAACTCAAACATTCGTCACCTCAGCACCTAAGATTGTTGTGGTAGAATAACATAACATTTGTTGTTATATTGTTGGATAGATTTTACAGTGTTTTGTGGCAAAAGAAATTTCATAGTTAGGGATAAAAGACATTTTAAACAGTGGGGAAATTATAAAAAAAGAGGCCAGAAAGAAAGAAAAAAAAAAAGAGAGAGAGAGAGACAATAAAATAAATTTCACATACTAAACTTGTTTTCAAAATCAGTCAGAGTGAAGATGTCATGCAAATTTTATATCTTACAAAAATAATGCTACAAAAATAAAGGTTTGTAAATTCCTATAAATTAATAAATGTTTGGTATTCTTTTATTCAAATATTTTTTTTGGGGGGGGGGATTTATGGCATTATGAACTGATCATATTTTAAAATCTTTTTGATAAACATATTATACAAACAATTTTTTTTTGAAAATTTTTATATTATTGAAAGGACTGAAAAATATATTATGTGAATGATAATGTCAAAGGCCATGTCTACCAATTATTTAAATTTTGTGACCAGGCTCTCTCTTTTTTTCATAACATAGTGAAAAGTGAACTTTAACTTTAAAATTTCAGATATGACTATGACTTTGTGTTACTTCTCAAAAGCAATAGTTAAGAAATAATTTATAAATACAATTATAATTTTTTCCAAATTTGTGCAAATGGATCTTGCACTTGCCTTAACTTTTGGCACAAAATTCTCAAGCTGTTTTAATTACATTGTTTCTGTTTGGCACAGTTCTTAAAAATGCATTTAAAAAAAGTTATTGCTCTTCTGATTTATGCTATCAAGTTGGTTGAATATTATTCATTATTTGATGTAGATTCTTTCAGGCCTCAAATTGTACTACTTGCTTTTTGGCATGCTCAGTATTAGAAAGTGTTGAAATTTCAAAAGTTAAGACTTCTTTATTTTTAAAATCTAAATATTCATTTTATAAAAAAAAAGCATGTTTTTTTGGAGGAGGACAACAATGTCAGTAAAATTTCTTTGAAATTTTTTTTCATGAATTTATATTGAATTTTTAAACAATAATGCATTATCAATTTCTTTAGAATGCTAGAAATACCTTTTTTAATAATTATTAATGTGTGTAATTTAAAATCATAATAATTTATTAACTTTTTGTGAAAACAAATATGTGAATAATTTCATTTCAGATACAAGTGAATGCCATTATTTTTTAAATAACTAGTTTAGATAAGCTTTATTAAATCATTAAAATAGTACTGAAATAAATTATTTCATACATTTGTTTTAAGTGTTTGCATTTTTTACTTGTATCAAAAGTGTACTCTAATCAGGGTTATTTATTTATATTTATGTAATTCATCTTTACATCGTAACACATCTATGCAATGATAAGCCTAGTATCTGTCTTCAGTATCAAATATATGTGTAATGTATATAAGACTTTCTTCATCAGTATTTTTTAAGTGACTGTTGTAAATAATGTGTTGTTTTCAAACATTATAAAATCAACTTGTATATAGCTATTTTGTGATGATCATCTGTGAATAATGATAATAGGTTAGTTGTATAAACTGAATGCATTTTTTTTTCTTCCTTTTTTTTTTAGTAATTTATTGCATTTAAAACATTTTCTTGCTGTTATAATTTTACACTTATTAACACAAAAGTTTGATTATGATATTTTTTTAAAAATTTCCACTTTCCCTAAGTATGCTTTATTACTTATTGAAAATTGTTTTTCCTTTTCTATATTTGTTGCAGCATCTTGAATTTTTAATGTTTTGCATTATGAAACAATTTAAATTTTGATTCCTTTTTAAAAGGACTAGGCAGTTTAGTTAGATTATGTAAAACTTTCTATTCATTGAAATATCACTAGAACTGGTAATAATAGAGCTTCAGCTATCTGCATCTATATATAAGCATCTTTTTTCTATTTACATAAGCATCATTTTGTATTACCAATTAACATTTTTTAGAATGCAGTTTTTACAATTTTTTTTCAGACAATTTAAAATATATTATTACATTTTAAATTGCTTGAAATTTTGTATATATACTAAATAATATACTGCAGTAGCAAAGTTTACATATTGAGAAGAAAATGTCTTAATACCAGTTTCTGCTCTGTGCTATTTGTGTGCTTCTTTCCCTAATAATTTCACACATAATTTAATTGATTTTTAAAGATCCTATACAAACTGCAAACATATTCATAAATAATAAGGGATAACTTTATATTTATGGCTAAATTCCTTTCTTAACTTAAATTACTGGTTTTGAATATTTTACATCATGATGCATTGTAATTATGTATTTATATTTGATCAATCAATTAAAAAAAGGGACATACTTTGAACTCAAACTCCTCAAATAGAAATTGAACTGTTTCTGATAATAATGTGATATTCATCAGAAAATTATTTTAAGTAAAAATTGGCAAGCTGGGAACAGAAACCACAACTTTCTTTCCCATATTCATACTTCCCAGTCATCCTAATCTTAACTCATATAGCCACAGTAAATCTTATTTGCATCATGCTTTATCTTAATTAGCTGTGCTATGGTTCTTTAGTACAACTAATATACAGAAATAGTACATGCTTAAAAATATACAGAAATAGAAGTACCTTTAAGGGTATTTTTCTTTTATAGTATTTTTCTATACTTTTTGTATCTTATATTCTTTCAAAGATATTAAAATATGCAAAACTATTTTTCATCCCAAATGAAAGGTATTTAAAATCCCAAGATGTTACAGGGTTAACTCTGTTGTATTAATCTTCACTTTTCATTCCAAATGAAAGTCATTTAAAAGCCCAAATTGTTATAGGGTTAACTATAGTGTTAACCTTTTAATTGTATATGTTTTGCTATTTGTGAAAAGAAATATGTCCGTATCTAAGTGTTGAATTTGTGTTTTTAATAATTATACCAATAATAAAATAGTTTTAAAAAAATGCATATTTCTTGAGAAACAGGTATTTATGAGTTATTCTTTCATAATAGCTCTGAAGGAAAAAATGTATGTTCTTGATTATTTATGAAAACTGAAACAAAAATCTGGGGGAGGGGTGAAATCCAAATCTCCGAATAATTTGATTTTTGGGGAAGGAATTTTTTTCTCTCTTTTTCATGCTGTAGAAAGTTGTTTGGAAAATGCTCAGTACTGAGTAGATGAATAATTATATATATTAGTCCCCCACCTCTCAAGTTGAAATGCAAAAGTTAATTTGAATATGATCTTTTCATGATTTTAGTTTGCCCTACCACTTGCTGTTAAATTGAGTTGAGTATAGAGATTTATGAATCCAAATATCTGTATTAAATATATAAGACATAGATTCATGGTGCCTAGAACTTATAATGGTCAGACTTGCCAAAGTAAACAATTAGCTCACTTTTTGAATAGAATTTAGAGATTTTAATGTCTTTTTTTAAGATGCATATTATTTATTTGCTTTCAAGGAATAAAAATAATCTGTTGTAGGAACAATTCCTTTCTTAAAATTCTGAACTTGTATATGAATCTTATGATAATAGTAACCATTGTCTATTATTCCTTTTATTAGAATATTATCTATGTTAGCTATACTCTTATATAATTATTTTGTATGGTATTATTGGAACAAATAAATGAATAACTGGTAAATTTGTAGTATGCACTAAATTTGATTCTGAATATTTTATCAATATTGCAAATCTGAGTTATACTTTAACACATTAGTTGGTACGAATTGTTTGTCTGATATTCATACTATATATCTAATTAGATGGCCCGTCCTTTATTGTCTTTTTAGTAGAGGAGAGATCATCTAATTAGATAAATGGTCCAGTAGATAGTAGGTTAACCATATGGCAATCACAGTTTTAATAATGTTTGACTTTCTTGTTAGCATTATTATAGCATTGTATTTTTCATTTAATATCAACTATTTGCATAGAAGCAAAAGAATTTTTTTAAAAAATTAAGTTTTAATATTTTAAAAATACTTTTTTTTTTTTGCAGTATTGTGTGTATATATATATTTCAGAATCTTACATTTTTTTCTTTTAAAGTTACCTGTTTAAATGTTCATGCATAGGATTGTCTTATTTAATTTGTACCATCTTGTTTTTACCTTTTCAGTTTTACTCTTTTTCAACGAGCAACTATTATATGTGCATGTATGTTAGTGTTATTTCTTGTGAAGTGTAAAGGGCAAGAAGAAAATCTATTAATCTGCATATGAATTGTATTTCTTGTTATGTCCTGCCAAGTTGCATTTTAAAACCATCAAAAGTAAGACTTTTATTTATTTTGCCATTTTATTGAAATGTTCATTTTATCAAGAAAGGATGTGCATTGTCACATATGAAGTCATTTTTGTGTTCCTTTTACAAGTTATTGATCTCTTTTGTATCCCATTCTGTGATTATTGTCAATTTTGAACAGCATTGTGATATCATGGAATGGAATACTTATTATTTAATTAATGTATGCACATTATAATGTATGTAAAGGAAATTCCATTTTCAAATAACAAAATTTTTTTGTGTGTCATGTAACTTATAAAAACAAAACTACAACTGAAAAAATCAGAATGTATTTGTAATGTCTGTTAATTAACATTTAGGTGATTTTTCAAAAATGGTTTATATCAAAACTGTAGCACAGTTGTAAGCACATTTTTAACATGTTATTTCAATGTGTGCTATGTAAATAATGTTTCATAATGACTGTGACTCAATAAATTTTTTTATCTTTTTCTCTTTGTCTCTTAATGTTGATCTAAAACTATCAAATTTACTCACGTGCATTAAAGAATGAAGATTCTCACCTTAAAGAAATTTTATTTTTAAATACAAATTAAGTGAAATTATGTTTTTGAATAATGTCATCTGAAAGACCACTGCAACATCGTCAGGTAGAAAATCGTAGCAACATCATCTCAAAATTCAAATTTTTTAATTTGAATCTAAAAATACTACACATTATTAATTTATAAGAATTTACTAACATTTATTTATTTATGTAATATAATAGAAAAAAAATTACAATACCATAATAAAAAAAATTTATATATTTTGTGTTTTTCTTACTTAAAACTGACTATAAGATATTCGTTAACTTTAAGCTAAATCATTAACTTTGTAGTGTATTAGTAGCCTTCAGATATATTTTTAAACTTCTGTTTTTTAATACACTTCTCTGCATTTTTATTATGCATGTTTGGTTTTGTTCAGTTGGTATATTAATATCTGCCCATAATTTTAACTTAAGTTTTGTGCTGTTTCATAAATTTAGTTTTCGTTTATTATATTTCTTTATACAAACATTCATTGGTTTCAGTGTCATAATTTAGGAAACAATAATAATGGCTTTTTTTTATCCTTATTCAGAGTAGTGATTTTATCTGTATAGTAAATTTTTTTTCACATTATATCGTTTTAATACTTACTTTTTTTGTTATGTTTTATATTGATTATTAGTTTTGTTTACAGAGCATAATTTTATTTCTCTTTTGAATAATTTTCATAAACATTATATTCACAGTCCAAAATGTATAAATGAATGCAAATGCTTTGTCAGCTGGCAGATAAAAATGACTGTCATTATTTACGGCTCATTTATAATTAGAAAGTATTGATATTGCAAATTACCAGTGACCATGTATTAATCTTTTGGAACTATAAGGATTTTTCTCTGAAAATTCAATTTTTAATAACATGCAGTTCTTTTTGTTTTGTAATAGAATTTTGTTGTTGCATTGCTTGATTTTTTTAAATATTTTATGAATGCATATATTATTGAAACATTTAATTGTTAGGAGGTATTTTACTTGAAATATAAATTTCATATGTTTCAATGATATTAAATTAACTTGATTTTTTAAAACATCAAATTGTTTATAGGAAATACAGATTTTGAATTTTAATCACCTAATAAACTTGCTTTTGAGTTAATAGCTATAAAACTCTAAATCAAAAATACTTTAATTTCATAATACTTGGTGTAGGAATTATTTTACATATATTTTCTTTTTGCAATAAACATTTAATTTTTTTAACATACCTATATTTTTGTATCCCATTTACAAAGCAAATTCTAAAGATGAAAAGCTACAGCATTGTCTTTTTTTTAAAAATCTTCAAAGATTTTGCTACTCTCCGAAAAACAACATTTTTAAGCTTCCCTCAAATATAGAAGTTTTAATACCATATGAATTATTGTGACATGTGTTCATAGTATTTACCTTTTTTTAAAAATTAACACTAATAGTACTGTGAAATCTACTATCAAAATGAAGGCTTAGTCCCAATTTAAAGGACAAAGTCTTCACTTTGGGTTGGTGTTGATTTCAACTAGTTCATTTCATTGCTTAAAGACCTTATAGCATACAATAATGCACTTCATCTGGATTTTCACCTTATGACTTTTCTAATTCAAATATATATTTCCTATAATAGAGCTATCCAAATGGTAGGTACTCAAGGTCTTCTCTGAATGTCTTATACAATATAATCAGACTGATTGATAAAGGAGGAGACTCATGCTCCATATCCTACTATGACTCTTCATATTTTAGAAAATATTTATTGTACTTTTTCCTATATATTAGAGATCAAGCAAAACTTTGATGCTTAGATGAAGGTTACTCATCAAATCTTATTTGAAAATGCGACTTCAACACATTTTGCTTTTTTAGGTGAATACAGTGGGAATAATAAAAAAATTGCTTAATATATATGGGGGGGGACAATTAGCTTCAAAAATTCATCTTTCATTGGTTTATCAGAATCTGAAACCAAATGTAATAGCAATAAAAACAGAAAATTGTGCGCTTCCTTTCGTATTTTTTAAAACAAAAAGCCAAAGGATTGCAGCATTAGTAAAAGAAAGCAAATTTAGTTTGTATCTTATTTAAATATCTTTACACAGTAAAACCTCGTCAAATCATACTCAAGGGACCAAATATTTTTAATGACTTATGCAGAGTGGGAATTTTTTTTGAGAAAAAATATATTTTCATGAATTGCTATAGGATTCAGTGTCAAAGAGATTTACAGAAATCAATACATGCAAATGAATGAGTGAAAAATAGAAATGAAACATACACTTTTTATATGTTACCACATTTTCTTTTTTTTTTAAATACTTAAGTAGATTAAAATAATCCAACTGTGTTGATTATTGAAGGTGTGGATTACTGAAAATAACTTATTTTCTAATACACTTAAAAGGTTTAAATTCTTTGTCTATTATACCTTGAATGTTATGTATTGTTGAACTCCAGGATTTTGATTGTTTCTGTTTTATTGGGTGGGATTTGATCCATATTCTTGATATTGCTATCTTCACTTGAACTACTTTTTTCTTCCAAAAGTTCAGATATCAAAGCTTTTACAGTTGCGTATGAGCAGAATATTATTAGTGTTGACACATGCATTAATGTCACTGACGTCACATTGCGATTTACCAGCAAGGCCTCTAATGTTCCAGGTGAATGATATTTTAGCTCAGAATTTCTTTTGATTTTGTGTTTGCTATGAACTCTGCTTGTCGGAAACAATTCGAAACAGTTTGTGAATGAAACCGAACTCCAACTTGTATACACATCAAAAATTACAATTCAGTTGATCATCCAGATCCAGTGCTTTTATCAAATCCTTTGTGAGCTTTATTTTGTTTGTACTTTCATTTTTAAGATGTCACGAATTATCCCTTATTCTAAAGGTTGAAGAAGTCCTGTTAAATTTCGAGGGGAGAGAAAGAAAAAAAAACACAGTTATGATCGCTTTTGTAATACGGTTATCAACACTAATGGTAATATTTCTTTTCTGCTCCGAAAATTGAGAATCCAGTTTATGAATATGTCTTCCCAAATCGTTGTAGTCAACCATGCTTTTGAATTTGCTTTAAATGCAACTGGAAGAAATTTAATATTTTAAAGCAGCATAGTGTTCTGCTTTTAACTATCACAAGTGGTTTTAGTTTCACATTAGCTCCAAGCAGAAATGTCAAGCATTGTTTGCTTGCTTTTCCACCCTTAAAATGACAGCTTTATCAGGTAAAAGATAGTAAAATAAGCCAGTTTCATCAAGATTAAAAATTTGATGAATCAAGCCTAGATAAAATGTTATTGAGAACACTATTCTTCCAGTCTTCTGTAGTATCGCAACCAACAGTTTCTTTGTAAATTTTCATAAGAGAAAGGCAATGTCTTTGAAATAGTCCAGTCAACCATTGCTGCCGCCGAAATCTTTAAGGCATAATTCCTCAACAATTTCCATTGCCTTTTCTTCGAGAATTACGGCAGAAATTAGTATGTTTTAGCCATTGAACTAAATCCTCAGCTCATCAAACTTCGATTTCCATATTCTCTTTCTTTTCTGCATCCAGCTACTTCAATAACTTGTTGCAATGAAATAATATCATTTAATGTAGTCCTGGGAATATAGTGTTCTTTGGCCAAACCTATTTTCAAAACATTTGGTTTTTCAAAAAGAGCTAATTAAATCTTAATAAAAGGATAACGAGGTAATTTTTCATTTTCCTGACATGATAAAATGTAATAAAACCATGAAATTACATGAAAAAAGATAATCCTTAGAGCAGAGCTTCCTCACTATGAAATGAAGTTACACCCAGGAGCATCAAGAAAAACGTTTACACTAAATACAGTTGCAGAAAGAAGTATGGTACATATATATAGAGAATTTTCATGGAAAAAGTATAGAAAAGAGTGCATAGCATCAATAGGGGACTTGTAGGTATTTTGCTGAAAAGGCAAGAGGCATGCAAAGTGAATCTAGGTTTTGGCCATTTTTGTGGATGCCAAGTTATCTGCAATAGAATTAAATTTGGTGACAAGTAAAGGAGGGTTATTTTACTTTAATTGCGTATGAAACCTAATCAGATCGAAAGAAAAATGATGACTTATTGAGATTTTACAATATATCCAAAAGTAAGAATTGCATTTTATTGTTTTATATTCTATAATAAAAATTCAAGTCTTACTTGTTCATTTTTGTTAATAATGATTGGTTATGTCTCTTCAAATATTAAAGTTTGATAGCATTGTCGCAAGTCTACGATTATAGAAATAAAATTCAAAGATTTATAATTCATTACGCTAAAAGATAGCATTATTTATACATTGTATTTATTTAATTTTAAAGCAACATTTGATAGTATATAGTTTTGTTTTTTCATTTAGTGGCAAATTTTTATAAAAAATTTATAAGGATAGAATTATGAGATATTAAGTAGCAAGAATAATTTCTCTTCTTAAACCTGTATTGGTTTGTTGGAATTTTGGACATAATACGTTAAGAAAAATAAAGATTAGCAGCTTAAATCTCAAAAATCCATTAGACAATAATTGAACTATTAAATGAAGCACTTAGTTTCAATCATATTTGTATTTTCCACTTCCCTCATATGTGAAAAGGGTTACTAATATCTATGTAAACACAATAAAGGGGAAATAAAATTTCAAAAACAATTTATTGCTTTGTTCCATTAAATAATCTTAATAGTTTCTGTACAGGTCATGATATTTATGTAAATTATAATATTTAAAAAGAAGAAAAAAATCATAAATAAATGTAAAAATAAAGAAAACTACTGTTTTGTAGCATCAAGAAAGTTGAAAGTGAAGATAATAATCTACTAAAAATGTTCACTTGAAGAAACTGTGTAGCCTAATGTAAAAATCATTGAGTAGGTGATGTGTCAACTAATTCTGCTTCAATATTCTTTAATATCCACTGATGATCACAAATTTCTAAAGCTTCCCATTCAGCCTAGATAAAAAATTAAAAGGGTTAAAATCTTTACAAATAGATATAAATATAAAACAGCATCTCATAACATAATATTAAATTTCAAAAGATATATCTAATTCATTGATTATATAACCAGATGTCCAATTATATTCCTGATGAATCTAAAAAAATATATATTAAGTAATTTTTTTTTTAATATTTCATCTTAACCCTTTAAAAGGCCATTTTTTTTTCTAGTCATGGTATATTAAAATAATTTAGAAATGAGTTTGGCTTAAGAAAAAGGATTCATTTTATTTATTAGATAAATTTAATTTAGTAATTAATAATTATGTAAGCCATTTTGTGAGATGTAAGGAATTGAAGCATCTAAGTTTCAGTCTTATTGAAGAATTTGGCAAAACTTGAGCCAATCCACATAACTTCATACAAAGATGAATGAATTTAATGGGACGAATACTTCCCATGGTTTTATAAAGGGTTAAACACTAATTTAATGAAAGGAAGAAAATGAATGTTTTTGAGTGTGCTGAGTAACTGCAGCTACATGAATGGTCATAATAATTAAAAATATTAAATGGTTCTGAGAAATTTGTGCCAATATATGGAAATGGGGGGGGGGGAAGACATAAAGGAAATATTTTTGAATAGTTAACATTTTTAAGAATAATATAAAATTCTTAAAATTAAAAAAAAAACCATTCCTGATTACATAAAGTTGCTTTCATTTTCACATTAACTTTGCTTCATGACAGACATATATATATGCATTCAGTGTTCAAAAAGACTAAGAAAATCAGATTTCATGTATCAAAGAATTCAGTTTATTCTTTTATGATCCAAGTTCAATAAATACAATTATCAATAAGCAGGCTTTAGGTGCATTAAAAATATATATATCTTTCTTCATGGCCTTTCAAAATACATATCTTTTCAAATAAATGATTTAGAGAAAGGGAAAATAAGTTGTTTGTTGTAAGTTGTTTTGTAATATAATTTTATTTTTACAAGACGGAAATTAAAATGATTACATCTATAAGCAAAATCTTTCATAATTTATATGTGTTTGCATAAAACTAATATTCAGTACTTTCTGTAAACTTACTTTTAATGTTTTTGATGAATGAAATATGGAATTATTGAACAGCTGTGAACAAATTGTATAATGAAATTTACCTTGAATGCTTGTTTAGGATCTGGTGGCATGGCCATTGCTGGTGCTGACATTTGATCCTGCATGGTTCTTGTTTGATCAGCAGCTTGATTTTGATGAAAGAAAAGAAATGTATAAGAAATATTACAAATATAATCATGAAAAAAACTATAATGCATGAAAATTTAAGCAGTGTTCATTCAATGTATTTTCAATAGCTTGGCAATCACTAAAATATGCACAAGTTTGTGAAATATATAAAGTTTTACATAGTGGATATTGTTTTGGGAAAGAAGATTATGTTGGCACACATTTTGTTAAACAGAATAGTGGCACATTTGGGGATTCTGTTTTTTCTGTTAGGCTAATAGAAAAATAACAAAGAATAATTTTTGAATGAAACAAAAAATGATAAAATGACTAACCTCCAAAATTAAAAAGAGCTGCAAATAATTAAAAAGATACTTATATTCAGTACAGATAATGAAAATTTAAAAACAAGGTAAGGCGATCGCATAAAATAAAACAGACCTGGTCTTCCTATAGCTATAAAATAAGCAAAATTTTGTGAGAAAATAGTATCATGTGAGCCATAGATATAATTATGAAAAATTGAAAGGATGAGGATAGACAGGGAAAAAGCAGCAAGCATACCAAATTCAGATGTGCATATTTTTAAGATCACAATATTAAAAGCTACAGGAAATTAACTAGATGCTTATAAACTAAAGATAATTTATATAAACAAGATTAAAAGAATCCAGAGCAATATATTTTTGTAATAACACAGAATGTTTTTTTAATCTAGCCATTTGACTTTTAGCAAAAGCCTGCTATAGTAGAATTAAATTCCCAAATCATATTATCAGATATGTAGGATTGTGTAGTGAATACTAAACATTAATAAAATTTTAATAGCTAGAACAAAGCAAAAATTTACATATTTTAGGATAATATTCTTACAAAGCATATAGTAACAATCCTTCTAAAGTTGTTACATAAAAAGCTACCAAATTAAGTAGAGCCATATTTCATTAAATTATACCTAAAAAAACGGGGGGGGGGGGGGATATTAATATTTGCCGTGCGATACAGATATACTTTTATTAACTATATAAGGACTGTGGCATAGATATTAATACCGATCAAAAGTACATTTCAAGACTTTTCCATACTATTAAAATTAAAAAAGCTTTATTACTATTAATAATTTGCAAATCAAGAAAAATCAGTTTTCTTTATCATTTTGTGTCTATCAGACAGATTAATACTTTTGGACAGTAAAATGTTTTTTCAAGAATTGGAAAGGGAAATCAATTCATATTTCTGTACTTAATTTATGTGCATTGTGTTAATGAACAACAATCAATTTCCTAATGTTTTTAAACTTTAAAATCATATGCTGAATTTATTTTCATAAGTATCTAGGACGATGACATCTAAGTTAAAATCATTCTTTTATATTTTTAAGATGTAAAAATAATTTGAGAGAATGCAATTTTATTCAAACAGAAATGTTTACATTTTATCAGAATTACGTTTCAAAATACAAATCAAAAATTATTTATACTTACCATTATTTTCCCCTAAAACAAGGGCATAAATGCTTCTCAAACCAAAAACATTAAGAAAGTACCATGATGCAGAGCTGACCCTGAATAAGACAAAAGCAATATTAAAAAGAGAAAATATTAAAGAAATTAATCAAAGCAATTAAAAAAACATTAATTTTAATTAATTTCATCCTTTTTATTTGAAAATTATTAAAAATGTATAATTTAATATTTTACAACAATATCACATGAAAAAAATTTTTTTAGTGGTTTTATATTTGAGAAGATGGACTTTTATACAGGTATGTAATGCAGATGATAATGCAATACATTTAAAAGTTAATTATCAACTATCTTAAATAAATTTTGATTCTGTGTAAGACATAATCTGGTAATGAACCAGAGATAACAAGATTCTGCAGTAATTATAATGAATATATCAACAATTGAAAAATAGCATAATTTTTTTTTTTTTAACATTAAGAACTTAGAAGTTATAAGCAAGTACAAGAAAATGTAAAGTGCTTAAAACAACACAATAGGGAAATAAAGTAAACAAATATTACAACAAAGAAAATTCTCAAACGTCCATTAAAATAAATTATGAATGTGATTGAAGTTCTAATTTGCTAAACATATTTCTATCATAATATCACACTAATGCATTTCTGTTTCCTTGTCCTCAAATTCTCAGAAATTGCCTCCTACTTTTTTTAAGTTTACTAATAAAACCTTTCATTTTACCTATATTTCGCATTTATGTTTCAAAGTTCAAAAAAGTTAAAAATTTTCAAAGCCTTGTTACAATGGAATTGCTAAATATTTCAACAAGAATCTTTGCCAAAATTTTAAATTGGCTAACTAACACATGAGCCTAGTACAATGGAATTTTTACCCATTTTAGACATGATATTTGTCAACACTAAAACATGATATATGGACAACAGTTAATAACAGTCATTTGTAAATTAGGGTAGTTGCAGCATTTGAACATTGCTGAATTTTTTTTTGCCCACACAAATATCATATTTTAAATACATAAATTTTTTTAAAAAAAATTTATTTAGAAATACTTTTTTCTACATTTTGCCAATATTTCTATTTTTTCTTATAAAAAACAATAATTTACATGTGCTTATGATCTCTGCATTATAACACATAATGATCATGTGTTTCCTGTACTTCAATAAGATTCTGTTAAATTTTTAAGTATTCTACTCTCTTTTGAATTTTTGCATAGTGTTACACATTGTATATATGCAAATCTATCAAACATATTCACACATATATAATTTCTATTAAGTTTTAACAAATAAGTTGGAAAAAAATGTTGGAACAACAATTTATATACATATATATATAGCATTTATCATTATATTTTTTCCCACATACACAAATTCAAACAGATCAATTATAGAGATATGTATAGAAGTATAGATGTGTTACATACACATATATATATTACAATAGAATTTAAGTAGAAAAAAACACGAGATAAATCATTCTTTACTGTCTAAATTGATCAACTTTGTCAAGACAATACTCATACTCTTAAACATTTATACAAATTATCTTCTATGATATTTCTTAAAACTAGAATTAGAATAAAATATTTTCTAGAATGAGCATCCAAAATTTTTATCAAATTCCTATTTTCTCTATTAATTATATCACTTTATTTATAATTTATATAAGTTATAATATAAGATTACATAACAGAAATGCTATTACATAAATGTGCACAAATTTTACTATTTGAGCTGTTATAACTCTTTAGTTCAGAGTAGATCTGTATATTACTGGATATTATAATGTCTTTATCAATAATTTGAGGAAAGATGATGCAGGGTTTTTAGATTAAAATAATTTAATTTACAGAAGAAGTAATAAATTTAAATGTATGAAAGAATACACTTATACAACTCAAAAACTTTAAGAGAATATATCATAATTATATAGTAGTATGAATTGCAAAGTAAGAGATTCTACCTTCAGGAGATTTCCCTATATCTCAGAAAAAGAGCTTCATCAAACCTAAAACCTTTCATTACCAAAGAAATAATTGGCAACAAATTAGGTAATCAAAAAATTATTGCAATAGTAACATGATGCACATAAACTATGCTTATTTAAAATAAAAATTGCGACAGTAAAAGCTGCATTAATTTTACATTTTAAATTAAATGAAACATGAACTAATAAATAAATTACCATGATGCATCCAGAGATAAGAGCTCTATTCCTCTTTGTAGCATGGGTTTAAATCTTAAGGTTAAAGGAAATGGCACTTTAGCTAAAAAAATTGAGCAGATAAAATAATTAGTACCATGCTACATCTAATATATCAATATTGCTATTTCACATTTTCTATAAAATCACTTAAACAACTTACTGGTGACAAAACCAGAGAATGTCCAATTAATCCAGCCACCAATAATAATCATTGGCAAAACATTGGTGAAATTGCCTTTCACCATGTCAGTCATGACACTAGGGTCAGTCATTGGATTTTGAGCTGGTGGACTACGCTTTTGTGTTTTGAAATATCCAATATCTTCATTGTTGAAATAATGTTTACGCATTAGGAATGCCTATAAGGTGATAAAGAAAAAACAGATAATTTTTTGAGCATAGCATATTAATTACTTTGTTACTATTTGTTAATAGATCCAATTTATCATCAATATATATATATATATATTATGCTATCATAAGTCTTTTATATACTGCAACATTGTTAAATAATGAATATTATAAAGACCCAAGAATGAAAATATTCAGATTAATTTTAAGGACTGGAAACCAATTAATAAGTAGAGATTTCAGCTTCCTAAGCATTAAAATGTCACATCTTATACACAGATATGTATAATTACACTTTTTATTACTTTTTCGAGAGCAAAAATGCTCAAAATGTAGCAATTCCACTAGTGAATTGATCAGATTAAGTAAGTTTTATCTTGAATCTTACTAATGAAATAGTAGTAGTATTCCAAATCAAACTCCATTAAACTAAAATAATGAACAAACATTAAATGAGTAACATTATTAGTTTAAGCATACAAATGAAAGTCATTTTCATTGCAGTTAAATTAAAGTCATGAATAGAAAAGCAAAGAAAATTTAATAAATTATTTTTTGATGAGAATTTTGTATTTAATTCGGAGATGTTAAAGTGTATTATATAAATATATTTTAGTATGAAACAGAATTTACTTTTATAGAGTTACTTAGTTTCTGGTAGAAGTAAATAAATCTTTTAAAATAATTCCAATAATGCAACACACACACACACACACAAAAAAAAAAATTCTGCCAAAGTTCAAGTAATAATTTTCATCATTGAATCCTAGTGAAGAATCTTGGCTCAAACAGAACAGCCTGATGACAATTACAATAATAAAACAATACCAACATTAAAAAAAAATTAAAGCATAAATTTAAAATGTTTCTAAGTTATAAATAAAATAGTTATTTCGTTCAATGAGATATTGATAGTTAATCAATCAATATTATTCAGATATTAAATTTATATACTGATTATTAGTGTAACAAACAGAATACATATTCTACATATTTTTAAAATTTTGATTAAAATACTAATATTCTTTTCCATAATTAAAATACAATCCACATAATTATACAATTCAAACTTTCACTTCTTTCATCATAATCTAAAAAAAAATAATCAATCAGAATTTAGGATGGATACTTCATTCCAAATACTTAAGGTTAAAATATTCCATCCATAAGAAATGTGCACTGAAATTTATAAGAATTTTTCTATAAAAAATAGAACAAAGAATTTAATCAAGGCTTTCAAATATTCTTAAGCTCTATCATTTAAAAAATGTTGCATTTTTCTAGGATATGCATTAAAAAGTGAAAAATATAGCAAATTGATGGAATTTTTTTTAAAAAATGTAATTTATGATGCAAATTATAGATTTTTAGAGGTCCTTCTCCTTGTTTACTTTTCCTCTTTTTGTTATGTTGATACTTGGAGAAATGTTGTTTTGAATCTTTTTTTATACCTTTTCATTTTTTATGCAGAATGAAATGACCTTTCTAGATTATTTCATTGTTAATGCTTAGTTTAAAAATTAAATTCAGTTTTATTTATCTTCAGCATAGAAAAAAAAAAGTTGACCAATTAAAACAGCAACTATTTATTTTCACATCATTTCTATACTGTTTCCAAAAATTATATTTTTAACTGCTATTTATTATAGAAAAACCTTATTTGTAATTAGTATCTTGTAATAAAAATTTAAATTCTTTTTTTTTTCACATATAGTTTGAAAATTTTGCTTTATTGATTCTTATTCATGAAATATTCATTACCTATTCATGAATTATCCATTTACTATTTGCATAGCATATACCAGATTTAAAAAAAAATCTCTTTATATAATTATATATCTAAGATAACCCTTTTTAAAGTTTCCATCAGAGGACTGTTTTTTAATTTTATTACTAATGTTAAATTTTCAAAAATGGATTTTTATGGGGGGTTTTTATGGCAATATATTACAATAATTCCGATTTGATACGTTCCAGTCTTAAGGAACAATGCTTGATTGAAATTTAAAGACTGAAATCATTTAAAGCATAAAATGTATGCCTGTTAGTTTTAAAGTCAGAAATTACATTGAAACAATATTGCATATTATTCTAGCGAATAAAATATTTATATAAATGCAGAAACATATTAAGAAAATATTTTCAAGAAACTTGACTCTTTAAAAACATTGTTTTTATTTAAAAAAAAAAAAAATAGAACATTACTTACCTGCCTAGGAATGTATTTTCCATTTTCTCTTAAGAGTCTACTACGAATTATTGCTTGACTGGAATTTAAAAAGAATATTAAATTAATAAGTAAAAAAAGATTTTTAATATATATAAATAATGTATTGTTATGTCAAAACTGAGGCTAAAATAGTTTTACATTCAATACAGAAAAAAAAAATCTTAAATTAAGAACAAAATGCTTATTAATGTGATATCATATTTGCAAAAATCACTTATTCATAATAAAATCAAAATATAGCTTTTATTTCTTTTTGTCATTTTAAAGAATTCACTGGTAGTATCAGTTTGATATCAAGCTTTTTATAATTAAAATACAAATAATTATTCAGTATACATATTGTAAATGACCAGCCAAATCTAAGATTATAAGAAAAGATTATATTATTTACTTAAATATTATTAAATAAATGTATATTTGTAATTTAATTTTTTTTTAAAAAAATGATAATATTATAAACTATGTAAATTTTTATCTATTATTGTCAGCAGAACCAATTGCAGTCACAATCTTGTATTTATTAACTATAAGAAAATGTTTCAATGCAGTAAAGGGAAAATGACTTATAACACAAGCAACTCATTGGTACATTAATCAGTGTCCAACATTAAAAAAATAAAAATAAGTTCAAAAGCAAATACTTAATAAACACATGTTATAAAAATTTTCCATACTAAGTAATATCATAAAATAAGAACACCTCAACTGCTGTTCATAAACATGCAATACAAAATTTCACAATCAATTGTATCATTTGAAAAATGTCAGTAAAACATGGTCATATTTGATTATATCATTTATTTCCTAAAATAAAATTTTGCAAGGTTTGATATTTAATTTCTTTTTTTATACTTACTAAAAATAAATATATGGATCTAAATATGGGATAAAATTGCTAAATAAAGTAATGCTTAATATCTTATCTATTTTTAAAATTTTCCTTATATTATTCTATTTCTATAAGTAAATGAAATTAATTTATTATAGAAATAGAAAAATATAATGAAGATTTCAGTCATTTAATTTTAAATGAAGTTGTTATTAATGTAACTGAAAATTTAGAGAAATAACTTTGGAAATAAAAAGATTCTAAAATCAATTCATTTAACCAGGAAAGTAATTTCATTATATATATATATATATATATATATATATATATATATATATTCTTTTAAATTAAAAAAATACACTGTAACAACAAAAGTTACATAAATAAAGTGTCTCAATCAATAGCATGAAAATGATCAGAGAAACCACTGCTTTACTGTTAAAAATACATAAAAATAAAAAAAAATTCATCTTTTATATATCTTTTTTCAAGACTAAATATTCAAATTTTATAATATAATAATAATATATCTAACACTATGTTTAAATTTTTAGTCTTAAAATGCTAATTAACTCCTCTTGAAATTAAGTTTCTAACTATAGAATTATTGTAAAGACTTTTATGGGGTTTTGAAATTCCTGGACTAAACATAAGTCTAATATAACCAAAATCAAAATGGTTTCACATATTGCAAATTAACACACACATAGGTAAAAAAAGGCATTAAGATTTACCAATTCGCAACTTTTTAATAGTATTTATAGATAGAATATTCTTTAGATATAAACACAATATATATGCTTAATAAAAAATATTTTTGGAAAAAAAATAAAAAAAAATAATTGGCTATTTTGAATTTTTATACTTGATAATTTCCTTTGTATAAATCCTTAATACAAAAAAAAAAAAAAAAAAACAATTCTTGTAAAATTCATTATGAAGATCAAGGTCATTCTACAGATAATGCACACTGAAAAAAAAATTATTTTCATCTCCTTTAACCCTTAACTGGGGATGTGCGGTCTGTGAGACCATTAGTGAAAGATTTTCGGTCACCCTTATTCTATTTTTAGCTCAATTGAATGGATTTACCCTGTAGTTTCCTGTTTTGTGACCTTCAATACCTATGCACTTTTTCAAAAGATTTCAGTGGATGCTTTTAAAAATAATTCAGTTATTTCTTTAATTGCCGTCTCTAAGACCACACCTCCCTATTAGTGTCACAGTGATAAACAAGGCTTAGCAGATGGTGCTAAAACTTGGGCCTCGAAATATCATCCAGTTTACTGATCCTATTATAAAGCAGTGTTTCAGACACTTTTAAATGAAGCAGAAAGTGATTTTAGTGATAAGAATAATTGCACAGAAGAGCTTTTCGTTGAAAGTTCGCATTCAACTGATTCTGATATGTATGTTCAAACATAGTTAATTTTTCTAGTGATAATGTATTTTGAAAAATTTATAAAGTATATTAATATACCGAAATATATATACAGAATATATAGGTTGATTTTCATACTAGTTATTAACCTCTGTATGTATAAAATGCCCTAGAAAACCGTGCTATGAAAGTCACACAAGCCGATAAAAAAAGGGCAGATTTTACCCATTGTCATTTTTTTCATTTTTCATATAACTGTTGAATTTTAGATTATATTGTCTTCTATATGCCTTCATATATTGTAAAAATAAATATGATTTAAAAAGTTAAAAGTAATTGTTTTTTCAAGAATATTATTTATTGTAAAATGTAATTTGAAAAGAAAATGTATGTTCCAACGCATTTACTTTTTTCAATGATAACATATTTTGAAAAATTTCTAAAACATATCTATATATCAAGAAAAATAACTGCAAAATATATTGGCAGTTTTTCATACTAATACATTTATTAGAAAATTTAATTTGAGTGTAAATGAAATGTAGTCTCATAGACTGCACCTCCCCAGTTAAGTCCTAAAATTTCACCTCCCCAGTTAAGGGTTAAATATAATATATTCATAAATTTAAAGAAAAGATCATATGATACTGATCAAATATTACTCTTCATATTATCTTTCCTATTGTGTTTATGATTTCATTTAATTTCTCTTCTAAACCTTTTTCATTTAAAAATCAATTCTAATTCATTCCAAATTAAAAAAGTTATGTATTAAAATAAAATAATTTCAAAATGTATCATCAATAATATGACCAGATCTATTAAATTATTAATCCAACAGAGTTTATTTATTATTATTAAAAGGATCTTCGTTGCTGACTGCCATTAGTAGTGTTCATTCTATTAATGCACAAATTCACAAAATAATAACTTGATTTTTCTGTCATCCACAATACTGTTTATTTTTGTCAAGAAATGATTGATGGTAAAATTGAAAAATGCCAGAGTAAAAGCATGTAAGGCATAATCATCTTTAGACTTTTTACTAATTATGCATCTCTGTTTAATGGAAGGTATTTGATGAATTTGAAAATAAGGGAAATAAAATGTTGTGCAATGATCCCTTAATGTTTTTTATTTATTCAAATGAATGAAATAAAGAAACCTGTAAAATTCATATACAAGTTAAAAAAAAATGTATATATAGAGCAAACCATGATTTAACTAAAATTCATTTTCAAAGATAGACTGAAATTTTTAATCAAATCTTTATTAATCAATACAATCCAGCAACTACAGAACTATATTAAGATATCAACTTTTCATAAAAGGATCATATACAATTTCCTAGTCTTTAACAACACATTAATTTACGCAATATTTATTTAAAAAATTTACCGAGTAGTTTACAAAATTATGTTCTTAAATCTTCAAACATTCTGAAATTGATAAGAATAGAAACAAAGTAAATTCAGAGTCATGCAATATTAAACTGAAATTTAATTGGCGTGGACTAATAAACTTGATATTGCACATAAAGGTTTGCATGTTACAACTATTTAGTTTAATGGTGAAAGAGCTGTGTTTGGGTGTGCAGTATCAAAATTTTCACAAGATATTAAAGCAAGTTAAAAAGTTTTATGAATAAATATTGATGGAAGAAATGTTTTGACGTGGTGAGCTAAGTTTTGTTTTCAATTTTTGAACGAAATGAATTAATTATATTATCATATCGATTGACATCACTGGAAATTCTTTTATTCTCTTACTCATCTTAATCAAAATGTCAATTTATTAGATTCCATAAACAGAAAATTAACAATAAAATAAAATAATCGATGCACATTAAATGAGGAAATAAGTTTCACAAAGCTTAACAAATGATATAAATTATGTATTAATGAAAGAATTTATGACATTACCTGTCTTGAACTTGAGTAAGTTCAACCTTTTTTGTAGAAGTTAACAAAATAGAAATGTAGTGACGAACGATTCCAAATAAAAATGTTATTATAACTATAGGGAGAAAAACCCATACTCGGATATCAGGATCAAGTAAAAGCTCAGTCATTATGAGAACTTTTTTTAAAAAATAAATTTACTACACGAAACTTTCAATTATTAGTATATAACATCAAAACTAAATAATTGGGCAAACTGCATACCTTATTTACTAAAACGACGAGCATGCAATAATTAAAAATTATTTTCCGTTGCCAATAGGAAAAGCGTAATCAACGATTGTTTCCACAATTGATTCACAGCGTGCTAAATAAAAATATGTATTAGAATTACTAATATTATCAATCATTAATATTCTAGTTATGATAGTATAAGAAAAATTAAATCTTTCATATATTATTTCAAGCAAAAAATTCTTTTAAATCATACTTATCTTTCTTTTTAAATATAGAATTGTATTTTTCGAATGACCTATATGCAATGCAGTCGTTCAACCGTGTAGCTGAGTTTAGTTATATAACGTTCCATTTGAAAGCAAAATAGCGACACTAGAGCTATTTTGAGACATGCCTCGTAAGTCTGAGCCGTGGTCAGATAACGCGGATGGAGGACGACATCTAAGCTCCGCACCACACCAGCGGGAGAACTTTGACCCGAACAGATTTAGCGTACACTAGAACCGTTCACGCGACGGTTCTTCGATGGAATCGGGCCACGAACCTGAAACCCTCCGTTTCTGCAGCCGAGACCTTACTACCAGACCACCGGGGACATTTCAACCTTGTGGCATCTCCGGCTGAGAATATATCAGAAGAAGTGGAATGATAACAACAACAAGCTTTTCCTTTCCGTTTCCCACACAAGCGTTTCAGAATCGGAAGATTTCTTATGTTTCTCTTAAGTGTTAACTTATCTTCTTGATCTTCATAAACACTTGAGGCTATTTTAACAATTTACAACAACAGATTTTAACAATTTACACCACATTTAATAAGGAAAAAAATACAATGAAGTTGATAAAATACTGCATTAACTGATAGTATGTATCGTCAAGAAATTTTTTTTAAATTCTAGAAAAGTATTTAAAGGAAAAAAAGAAAAGAAAAAAGAAAGAAAGAATTGTTATAAAAATTAGTATTTCATGTGCCTCATTACGTCACAGTTTCTTTGAAAGATGAATATCTTTGTATTAACCTGTAAAGGAGTTAATGTAATTACTTATAAGTTCCTTTATAGTACTATATGCTTAAATAAATATAAAATCTAAAATTCAACAGTTGCATGAAAAATGAAAAAATTGACAATGGGTAAAATCGGCCCTTTTTTTTATCAGCTTGTGTGACTTTCATAGCACGGTTTTCTAGGTCATTTTAAACATACCAGTTAAGAACTAGTATAAAAATTAACCTATAAATTCTGTATATATTTCGGTATATTAATATATTTTATAAATTTTTCAAAATACATTATCACTAGAAAAGTTAATTATGCTTGAAGATACATATCAAAATCATTTGAACGCGAACTTTCATTGAAAAACACTACGGTACAACTATTCTTATCACTAAAATCACTTTCTGCTTCATTTAAAAGTGTCTGGAGCACTGCTTCATAATAGGATCAGTAAACTGGATGATATTTCGGGGCTCAAGTTTTAGCACCATCTGCTAAGCCTTGTTTATCACTGTGACACTAATAGGGAGGTGCGGTCTTAGAGACGGCACTTAAAGAAATAACTGAATTATTTTTAAAAGCATCCGCTGAAATCGGTTGAAAAAGTGCACGTGTATTGAAGGTCACAAAACAGGAAGCTACAGGGTCAATCCATTCAATTGAGCTAAAAATAGAATAGGGATGACAGAAAATACATCGCTAGCAGTCTCACAGACCGCACGTCCCCAGTTAAAGGTTAATGAGGATTTAAAAAATAAGTCGCAAAAAGTAATTACAAAGGTAAACATGCATGGTGAAATTAGAAATGTTTTGTTTCAGAACCATGAAAGGAATGATTTTATAAAAGAATCTTAAGATTTAAATTCAAATGTCAATCCTGTTTTTAAAAATTGTGCATACTATTAATACACTTGTCTAATCTGTATGTTACTGTTGACCATTCAGACTCATTTCAAATAAAGAAATGGGTGATCTTTGTCTTAAGATGAAAAATCTAGAATTCATATATTTAATTTGAGATTAGTTAAATTAACGTCCCATTTAAACTAACAGGAGATGAAAAGAGAGCCTGTAATTTAAATCGTCATCAGATGTGGCATTTAAGCTGCACACTGCCTTCGAAATTTCCACGATAATCTAGCAAGGGGGCACAGGATTTCAGAATTAGGAATTAAGCCGTCATGGTCCTCATAACATTAAAAAATATATACAATTTTAATTGAACTCTTGCTTGCTTTTTATTTTAATATAAAATGAACATAAAATTACTAAGATCTAACTTAATCAGTCGAAAAACTAAACTAAGACTTTATAAGACTCTTATTATGTCTGTTCTACTCTATGCACGTGAAACTTAGACTCTTAACTTGTACACTCAGCTTTTCTGAAGATATTCGAGAGAAAGATCATTAGAACTATTTTTGGCCCAGAACTAGAGAGAGGATATTGGCGAACTAGATTCAATTTTGAATTTTACAAACTCAATAGACAACCACAGATAACACTGATTATCCAGAGCGATAGGTTAAGATGACTCGGCCAAATCTGGAAGAGCTTTGAAAACAACGTCTTCAAAATATCCACTTTTAAGAATCCTACTGAATTCCGGGCCAGAGAAAGACTTCCACTTAGATGGCTGGATGATGTGGAAAGAGACCTGAATGTTCTTAGGATAAAGAACTTGAAGATAGTTGCGGACATAGAAAGCACTGGAAAGTGCGCGTGATTGAGGGTCCAAGGTCGACAAGGGGCTGTTGTGCTCATAAAGAAGAAGAAGAAAAAGAACATGAGATTCCATTTCCATTTTCTCTACCGTTTGGTAAATGACTGTCTATAATGGTGGATTTCCAATTAGATATATTTAACATCTGCTTAAGACATTTAGGCCGTGATATAGATTAGGTAGATTAAAAAAATATATTTTCTTAGATGCTATACAAGTAAATTTGTAAAAAATACAAATTCTATCAATGATAAAATATTAGGGTAATATTAACATTTTATTCATTATTAACATTCCCAAAATCTATAAAAAATATTAACATAAAACATTTACATATTAAAAATGTACTGAAATGTTAAACTAAATTGATTATTTTGTTAAGGCAAGTTTTCATTATGTTCATTGTCCGGGATCGAAAAATACTTAAATCTAGTACTAATTAGCCCTAAATCAACTTCTAGCATTCAAAGTTACTGTATTCATATTCCAATATTAAAAAATTCTTCGATAAAAATTGTATCCTTGATAAAAGTTACTCATTTGAAATCACGTTTTACACTATTGCTTCAAAATGCGTTAAAAAAATTCGCTTTTGCGCGAGTATGAATTTAAAGTTTTTTTTTTTAATTTTATAATTTTGGAACAATCTAAGCTCATTTTATATTGAAAATTAAATTGATGCTATTTTATTAATACCTAAGTTTGCACAGAAATTTCACTATGTAAAATTAAAATTTATGTTGATATTAATGATTTCTATTAAAATTAGAATCAGATTGGGAGGAGAAATCAATAGCATAATAATATCATAATAAACTATTTATGATACATCTCATTAAAAACATTAGAAAATTATGAAGAAAAATTAAATTAATTTTTTTATGAGTTTCAATTCGAATTTGTGCTTTAGACATGTTTTCTCAAACGACTAAAACAAAGAATTGGTACAAAACAGCACTTAGAGACCCCAATTCCCATATCTAATTTGATATATTTAAATCCACATTTTAGAACTATCGTGTTAAAATGTTTCTGAAAATGCAATATCTGAATTCAGAAATGAAAACAAGTAATCAACCCTTTGTTGGATTCGGCTCAAACTTTGAGAGGTATCTACACTCTAGATGTTAAACCTGCGTACCGAATCTTATCTATATAGCTCTCTTCGTTTTGTAGTTATCGTGTTAACTTATATTAGACCAGCCAGACAGATAGCTGGGCTTCCTCTGAACAGATTTTACTCAAAATGTGATAGAAATCTGTAAATTTAGTGTAACCTTATATCAAATTTCATCCTTCTAGTAGAAAGCCTTTTTGAGTTATCTTTATTACTGACCCGTTATAACAGTACAGACAGACGGATATTTTCCAAACATGCGTTTATCGAATTCAGGAATCAGGAAGGTATAAATTGTGAAGATTGGTCAAAATCTCAAGTTCGAATTCTTTGACGATTACAATACTTCCTCTGTACTACGAATAAACTAAGCTAAACTGATTGGCCCGACAGTCCCATGTGGGTCTAGGCATTCAGTGCCTATATACAGTGCCCTACCTTGCCCTAGGGTGCAAGGCATATATCACAGTTAGGTGGTTAGTATAATGCGGAACCCTCAGTGTTTTGTTCTCAAGCATGCTTGGTCCTCAGTTTATCGAATCACTGAAGGGATGTAAGGCTGAGCCGACCTTGCCCAGCCCGAGGATCAAACCTCGGACTTGTGCGTTGAACCGGGCTTCTCTATGTATAAGAAAAGTTTTTTTTTTTTTTTTTTTGCTGTGTATAAAGTATCAACATAGTGTCAGATTAAGTCCCGTATGGAATTTCAGGCAATAAATTTTTTTAGGGGGATGGTATTTGCTGCTAAATTTCAAAAATTAGACATTTTTTTTACTATCGATTTTAATATCAGTTTGCTTTTAAACTATAAATATTGCTGCAAAGCTAAATAAGGAAACATTGAATTGCGACCTTGCTTCTAGAGAATTGGTTTTAGCGTCTCTCCTATTAGAAACGTTTCATAAAATGCAAATTTAAACGAAATGGTAAAAAAAAAATGACAAAAAACCCTATAATAATTTTTCCGCATCCTTAATACTTAAACATAAAAATGGTTAAGGTTGTTGATTTGTTAATCAGTAAAGAATTCGATGGAAAGACAAATTGGGCAGCTCTAATTAGCAAACAAATAAAAAAACAGGTTAATTTCTAAAATTAGAAAGATATATTTAATTTCAATACATCAGAGTACGTGACACTTGTAGATTAATGAGAAAGAACAAAGTTAAACTTCTCTGAAAAACTCGAAAAAAAAAAATCGAAATTTCAAAAAATTCGGACTCGAGATTTTGATGTATATCCACGTTTTAGACCTCCCTAAGTTAGGAAAACACAATTTTGGGAGATTTCCGTCTTTACTGTCTGTCTGTATGTGACAAAGATAACTCAAAAACGCTTTGAACTAGACAGTTAACGTTTGGTATATGATTTTTATACCAAATTTGCAGATTTCTGTCCAATTTTGTATAAAATCTGTTCTTAGGAAGTCCGCCTGCCCAGCTGTTCGAATACAAGTTAATATGATAATTACAAAATAGAGACCATTAGACGAATAAGATTAGACACACACATTTAACATATAGAGTGTAGACATTTGTCAAAATTTGAACCAAACCCAACAACTGGTTGACTTTCTGTCTGTCTGTATTTACAGAAACATGTAACCCAATAATTCAAAAACGCAATGACTTACATATATAAAATTAGGTATGGGTGTTTCTGTATACTAGTGCAATTTTCTGTCAAATCTTTGTTTCAATAAATTGATAAAATTTCTAAAGCACAAATTCGATTTTCGAATTCTACTAACCGCCTGCCAGGAATTAATTGAAAAAAAAAAAACTTGCCGATGATTACATGACAGATTTAGTAAAAATACTAAATTGAAGTCAAAAGTTTACATTCCGTAAATATTGAACACCAATATCTTGCTTGATATTGGTCAGAGCATGACAAATTTATTAAATAATATGCTAGAAAGTTTTGGAGGAAAGTTTTGGACTACCACTGGTTGAAATTTCATATTTGTGTGTGGAGTAGAGTATATATAGAAAAGGTCTCTAGTGAAATGATATACGAGATGAATTGATCTCTGAAGCACACTCATGTCCGTAAATTAAGGATAATACAAGTTCAGGAAAAGAAAGAGTTAGAAGCAAAACAAATGGGACTTATTTGCAAAGTCTATTTATTAAACAAAAGGTAAAGAGCAAAAAATATGCCACATGTTTGATATCATTAATGAAAATTGTAATTTTTTGCTCCCTGGAGCAAATTACAAAAAAAAACATATTTACAAAAAAAATATATAATATTACAGGATTTGTATGATGGTTAATACACAGTATGTCTCTCAGATGATGCAATACAGTCCGTACAACGCCTAGGCATGCTGAGTATCAAATTATCGATCTGATCTCTTGGAGAATATTACACCACTCATCAAGCAATGCTCTCCGAAGTTCCCGTAGACATGTAGGAGGTAGTTGACAGACTGCAAATTGTCGGCCAGGTATGTCACACAAATGCTCTACTGGATTCAAGTCCGGTGAGAATACTGGCCAGTCCATACGGGTGATATCTTCCGATCTAAGGCATTCGTTTACGATGTTTGCACGGTGACGATGGGCGTTGTCATCCATAAACACGAAATCTGCGCCAATGGCGCCCCGAAACAAACGTACATGTTGTTCCAGAATGACATCCCGATAGATTTGGCCTGTCATGGTTCCAATTTGAACATGCAGGTCAGTTCTGGAACCCAGAATAAATCCTTCTCAAACAAGCAATCCTGCACCATCGTAACGGTGTCATTCAATTATGTTCTGTTGGTTGTAACGGGTACATGGTGTTCTCCATATCAATGAGACTGAGAGCTTTGATGAGAGCGAGGATGAGACTGCAAGCTAAACCTGGACTTGTCGGAAATCACCACACAAGCCCACTGTTGCGGTGTCCACAATGCATGCTCTCTACTCCAGGCTAATCGCAGGCAACAGTGAGTGGAACAGATTTAACAGGCCTACGAGCGTATAGACGAATCTACCCTAAGCGTCTGTATTCAGACTCCCTTGAAACTGTCGTTCCAGGGGCTGAAGAGAGCTGATGAGACAGGTCTGAGGCTGTGCCCCGTCTGTTTCTTTTGGTAGTAACTGCCAAATACCTGTCCTCATTCGGCATTGTAACTCGGGGGCGACCTGTGCTGTAACGTGTACTCACTTTACCATCATCTTGGAATCGTTGCCAAAGCCTGGAGGTGACACTCTGTGCGATTCCAAGTTCCTCGGATACTTCCAGCTCGATACGCCCACATTCCAGACGGCCGATAATTCTACCAAGTAAAAAATCATCCAAATGAGTCCTTTGTGTCATAACTATGTGGTTATTGTATTGAAAGGCTTATAAAGCGCTTGCGAATAATTTTACTTCTTTGCCTGTATTCCTTATACATCACTCTCTTACACTCTCGTCATTGTGACGTACCATCGGTGTGATCTGGTGGCTTCCTGCAATTTGTATATGATTTTTGAAGATATATGTATTCATTTTACGGGTGATATATGTATTTTAGAATTCGATTTCCACTTGACTCTGAATTATCCTTAATTTATGGACATGAGTGTATTTAAAAGATTACAAGAATAGAACATTAATCGATTCAAAAGCAATTTGTCACATTTAGTTCAAAAAAGCTTTTATACGCTTCATAGTTTTCCACTATTGAATTAAAACTTGCAAGGAAAAAAATTGTAATTTTTTTCTTTTTCTCATTTAAATAAAATTTGTCTTAATGTTCTCGTTATGCATAAATATTATAGAAATATGTAGAATGTGACGTTTTTTTTAACCTTTTTCCAGAACAAGTATAATTACCATTTTTTTGGTGAAAACGCAATCTTTCATTCGGTGAATCAATTGTTACTATAATGTAGTGGAATAAATTTCCGAATATTTAAAAAGAAATTGCAATATAATATAATTTAAAACGAAAATTGTCAACATTCTATATTAGAAATTAATATGTAATCACTTCATAAATTATTTACAACAATGAGATTGTGATTTATAAGCTCAAAATGTTTCACTGCAGTCATTTCTATGCAGCCATCGAAGTTCAAATCATTAAATACCATATTATAGAAATCATTAAATACCATATTTTTAAGCATTAAATTATATTTAATGCTTAAAAACTTAAACAAATGTATTATAGCTACTGTTGTCATGTAAAAAAAGGGGACTAATTCATGAGCTGTGTTATACATAGTAGAAATAACAATGGAATAATTTTTAACTTGAATTACTTGTTAATATTAAATGCTATCTTTCATTATTATATTAATAATGCATTTTTTTTTTGCATTATGAGCCGATACTCTTGTCGCAGAAGACTGTTTGTAATATCTCTTTAGATTCGTTATATATGTCATTTAATGAAACACAATTTAAAACCTAACAATACGTATTTAACCGGAATTTGTAATTCGATTTTTTTGTAAAGTAATAAAAGGTTTTTTAAGTTGATTTTTCGTGATAGAATTTGATATAAATAATAGACTTTTAATACCTGGCATAGATGTTAAGGGTGGCTTTTTTCTGAATTTGTTTTATATTATGCCTACAAGCAAAAGAGTAATAGATTTAATTTTATAAATGGCATATCAATTTAAAGATGGAACTATACCGAGATTGCTCTATTTCCTAAATGAAAAACTTTTTGATTAATACAGGTGAGTTTCGCTAAAAATACTTAGTGCTGCATTTTAGGTAAGCAGATGTATATTCAAACTGTATTTTAGACAGATATCCTGGATTTTTATTCTGCAAGAATTGAATTTTAGTGAATGATAATTACATCAACGCTCATTTGCAAAATTTCACAATTTTTTTTCCCTATTATTCTGTTTTGGCAACTGAAAAGAAATTTTAGCTTAAGAACAATGTGAAAGAATTGAAAATTATTAAAACCATTTGTTAGAGTCACAAATAGCTTTCTATCTATAAAAGTACAGATTCTGAAAGTATTCTGTGACTAAATTTCTTTACGTAGCAGCTTATTCAATACAAACGTTTCAATTGGTTATTTAAATAAACTATTGTTAGTTACTATTCTTTGAGAATATGAATAAGAGAAAAAGTTCATAATCGGATATTAGCATTTGATTTTTAATTAGTTGATAAATTTCGAGAATTACGAAACATTTTTAACACTATAATGTGTACTAATCGTATAAGACATACAGCTGAAATGTCGATTCTTTTCCTAAGTAATATTTATTCTTCATAACTGTTTTTATATAATCTTGATCTTTCTCTCTTATAAAGCATATTTTGAACATTATAATAAGCCATGAAATAAATTAAATAGAATTTTTTGTTATGCTAGTGTTGCAAAGGATATATGACAGATCCAATCAGAATGATTTTCTTTTTTGATAAGACTTTTTCAGATCGTTACGATAAAAACATGATTACAAAGAGCAACTGTAAATCGCAACCCTGCTTATTATCTTCCTAATTTTACATTTGTTTGAACATTCTTTTAACAATCCTAAACATTTCAAAACTTAAATGTTTTATTTTGTATTCTTTTATTTAAAAAAATTTTGTAGTTCTAAACCAATACAATGGAATAAAAACAATAATTTTGTTATTGTCTGATTATTGTTCCGAGTATGACAGAGGGCTCCGTTTATATATGTTTTTGAGGCCAATTGCAAATAAGCTTATTTAAGTCACGCGATTGTATATTATTTGCACAAGATCTTCTTTTACGTGCGAATATGCATTTCAAAGAATTGCGATGAGTTTTTAAATTTAGAAATATATTCGTTACAACATTGATCAATAAATGTAATTGAGATTTTCTTGAAAAGAAAGGGTTGTTCTAAAGCTGAAAAATAAAGAATTTAAGTTATTTTTCTGTATCTAATATTTACTGTAAGTCAAATAACATGTTTTCAAAGATTGCCATGATGATGAATAAAGTCATAAAATTATAATGTGAATCGTTTGCAAAACTTCGGTTAAAGAACTGCCAAAGAAATATAATTATCATAACATTAAAAATATTGATTTAATTATTCTATGAATTTTAACATTTTCTGATAGAAGGCTTCTATTATAGATAAAAATGACGGAAGAACAATCGATAAAATAAAATGTACACTTAGATTAAATGCCAAAATGTTCTTTTCAAGATATTATCTATCTTTCTTTATGTCAATTTTTTTGATTGATAAAAATGGCATTCTAACTTCATTAATTGCTTAAAGTTTCATGTTATAAACTATCACCATTTCATGTTAATAACTATTCAGTGACGATTTTTTCGATTTATTCGAAATTATTATAATTATTTCTCCTTATTTGTTTATTATAATTGTTAGCTTAAGGAAAATATCTTTTTACAGAGAATATTATTGTTCTTCAAAGGTTTGTTGTTGCCGAAAGTGTTTTTTTTTAAGTAAATGTGAGTAAATTTAAAGAAATTTTCTTCTAGAGCAATTGTCTTGAAAATGGATCTTATTTTAAAGCTACAAATGTAATTATTTCATTAAGTTATGAGAGTAACAAATATTTTCTTATATATATTTGCAAAGACTAGCTGCTCTTTATTCTTGTAATTTAGACAAGTGTGAGAGCTCTACACTTCTAAATTCAGTAAAATGCAAGTGGGGAATTTCGAAGAACTCTCCAAAAAATCTTTGGCATCTAAGAAGTACACTGAAGATCCAACGGCTATGGTCACCAGAAAAAATGCTTTCAGAAGTATATTTGCTGCAGGACTGATTATGGGACTTCCATTACCGCCACAATCTTTGATGTCTCGTAGTAAAGATTTGAGCATTTCTGCCAAAATTTGGTGTTCTATACTCACAGCTATCAAAACATTTCTTTTCATTGTCAGCGCACTGCATATTTATCGCATTATTTACACCTTATCTTCACAAATTACCTTCTATCTTTTTGGTATTTGTGGATTCATTAACATGTGGATTATTATACAATCTCGGAAATCAGTTATTTCAGCAATACGAAATATTTTCAGACTCTCACAGCAGCTACTGCCACATGTTTACATAGGGAGCAAAAATACCAAACTGGAACTTTTACTATTGGCGATTGCGGTAGCTATTTCAATAAGTATTCAGACTGTGTTTTTCTTTGACCAAGAATGGGAGAACAGCCTTCATTCATTGGAAATTTCTATCATAGAACAAACTCCTTACATGAATATTTATGTTTGGATCGTGAGTTTTTCTATGGTGATGACTCACAATATTAGTGCTGCCACATGTTATCTCATGCTTTTGCTTTGTTATAACTCATATTGCGTTCTAAGCAAGATTATGAACATATATGGTTGGAAATTGAAAAGTGAACTGAAACGAGGAATTTGTACCCATAAGCAAATGTGTCGTTACATTTCATTATATATTGCCATCACGCAAGCTGTTAAGGAAATTGACGAGGCTTTAGGCACCAGTGCGTTTTTCTTGTTTGTAACAGTAATTTGTAGCCTTTTCAATTCTGTCAGCGTGGTACTGGCAAAGAGTAAAAGCTACCGAACTAGAGTTGTCGATGCGTACGTAGTATGGTCAACCCTGACTGCTCTAGTTACATTCCTCCTTCTTACATTCAGTGGTGCTCAGGTGCAGAAGGGACATGATAACATAAAGCAAGCCGTCACTGATTGTTCCGATCTTGTTGTACAGTTTTCTCCAAATTTGAAAACTACTTTGACTTTTACTCTTCTTTTAGAAAACATTAAAGGATCGGACATAGTAGTAACTGGATGGGATATGTTTGCTATTAGAAAAGGCTTCATATTAAGCGTTGCAGGATTAATGATGACTTATGGTGTGCTTATGTATCAAATGGATGCTTTGAAGACTGAGTAAACTAGTGAGACTAGCGTTTTTCATTAAATTCATGATATGAAATTTCTTATGACTTGCTTTAAGTTTGCGGAAAGTAGAAAAAAATTAACCTATATTCAGTTTTTGTAGAATTTTATGAATTTTATTATTCTTCAAATAAAATCATTTCCATCAATTGAGCATACATGAAAAATATCATCTACCTTACACTAGATATTAAAAGAAGGCGTTTTAATGTTGTTTGATGATTTGAAGCTGCTTTTGTGAGAATGATTTAATGTGTATGTTATTAAAATAGCGACTTTAGACTGAATATTCCTTCTGACAGTTATTTTGGAAATTTCAAATTTCTTTGGGGAATTAAAACTTTTCCCTCTATTCATATTAGATATTTTGTATGCATTTTTTTCGTAATTTTTATGTGTTATAATTTTGTACTTTTTATTTTTTTAACTGTTACTTTTGTCGCAGTGAAAGAAGCTTTTGTTTTGAAATATCTGAAGCTGATCAGGGAACATTGAGAAATTTTGAATATGTAAACATTAATCTGGAAAGATAATTAATTATCTCAAAAGTACACAATTTCTAATGAAAAGTCCTGACAAATTTATGAATTATTTACTTTATTGTGACTAAATGGATTTGCTATTTCTATGAAGTTATGAACAATGTTTTTGTTGCATAATATTTCTATCCACTTCAAACAACGTGCTTCGACTTTTAAGCGTTACTTAGAAACAATTTTAGCTTTCTGCCATTACTATTTAATATAGAATTCAACAAAAAGTTTTTGGTGTCAACAAAATGATTCACATTTAAGATAAATAAGACAAATTGAATGAAAATATATTTGCTTTGCTGAATTATAATTTGTTAGTATAAGGCATAAGTGTTCACCTATATTGTTCGATTGATGTAAAAGATGTGTTGTGAGTTCCGACTTTTTATAGTTGTGATATTCTTGATGCTAAGAACAAAATTAAATTATTTAATTTTATCTATGAGCCTATATATTTTTTAAGATTCTAATTTTGACAAAAATAATCAAGAAGTTATTCGAAAAAGTGCGGGCATTCTTTATTCTGTTCATGCACTGTTAACAATTTTTATGCAAAAATTAAAAAATTAAAATCACTAAAAAGTTGCGTTTTATTGTCTATTATTTCTTATTTCCACCAATCATTATAGATGAAGGGAGACAAAGGAGTTTGTTACCTCCTTTTCCTTAGAAATGATGAGCAGGTAAATAATTTTATAATAATTCGATGCATCCCAATTTTCCAATTCATCATTTTATTTATCTGATTGCATTGCACTTGTTTGAGCCAAGAACTAAAAATTATCTTGCCCAATTTTTCCCAAAATGAAGACAAGCTTACTTCATTGCTCATAATACTCTATTTCCTTTCATGGCAGTACCCTATGTCATGGATGTCAAAACTATTTGTTTTCCTTTTCATTGACTATCTAGGGTATTGATGGGAAAATAGGCAAAGAGAGAGAGAAAAAAATCAAATACCATTCTCTAATGAATTACGAAAACTCTCTGATGTGCAAAAGGTAACTGTATTTGAAAATTTTTTTTCTTGGGGTTACATTTTAAAAAACAATGCTTGTAGATGTCCAGTAAGATCATTGATCTAATTTTTTGATAATTTTTTTTAGAATTGAATTACATTAATATCTCGTTTTGAAGTAACCACAGGTATTTTGGAACAGACTTTGTAAGCTAGTACTGTGGTCAGCCAACAAATGACAACTGACAAGGATATCTTCTCTTTTAGACTCAACCAGAGACAGAACGTCAATGTGCACCAGATAAAACCAGGCACTATGCGATGGGCTAATAAGTAGCAATAAGTAGTAATAAGTAGCACTGTTTCAAACTTTGACTTCCTCACCCAGTTCCAAAAACCATGATTTTTCTTATCAGGCCACCATGAATCTTTATGTAACGTCGAAATTGCTTAATTTATAAGAATTAAAAATACTTTTTACCTTTACTTTCTACTTAAAAAAATATTTAATATAAATATAAAAGTGATGATTCCAATGATTTCAAGGGTCCATAACTTTACAATGAGAAGTCATTGTAAATTTATAAACCTTTTAAATTCCGAAAAAATTTTAAATTTCTAAAAAAAAAAAAATCAATAATTTTTACATTATAACTCTTTGCAAGAATTTTGTCCCTAAATTGTTGCTTCTTCCCCTAGACAATATAAAAATGATTATATAAGACGAAATATATGTTATTCCTTTCATTTGTTTTTTACTTAGAGTGCTTGAAAAAAAAGCCAAATATAGGGCAAAAAATCTCAAATATTTAAAAATAGAATTAAATTATAAAATATTTCAATACGGTATATTAAGTTTTTGAATAAATGTCATTCGGAAATATAAAAAATTGTTTCAAATTCATTATTTTTAAAACAAAGGGCCACTGAACTTAGTCAGATATCTTAATATTATTCATTGCTGTAATGAAATTTAAGATATTTTCATTGCTGCTGTAAATATTTCATTTTGAACATTTTACTATTATTAATAACAATATGATGATTCGACTTATTTTTTTATTGATTAAGTTTTTTTTAAATATAATTTCAATAAAATTTTGAATTTATTCAATTATTTTTTTTAATTTCTTTGTAATTACAGTGAGAGTTAATTTCAGAAACAAGCAATGAAGAAAAAAAATCTAAAATTCCTCCAATTTTAAATTGTATTATTCGTACCTGTAATATAACTGGATGTAAAAGTAATGCAAAATTATTATGTTTTTTTTTCTTGAAATATTGTTTTCTTAATACCATGCATAATTTTTTTTATTGAAAATCCAAAATCCAGGAAAATTTTACTTAAATCCTGACGTATATTATTTTATGAACATAAAATTTGGCGAATGAGTTTACTTATAATCAGAATTTCTTACGAACACGTTCAATTCAGTAAGTCAACGATTTGTTGAATTTACTGAAGTTTAATAACTTTCCAGACCCAATCAAAGTTCAAAATTTTCAATGAAGTAAAAAAAAAAAAAAAAAAAAAAAAAAAAAAAGAAGAAGAAGCCCACATAAAACAATGAACGGAAGTATTTAAGACTTCTAAAATAATACGAGATAATTTGTCATATATAATGGTATCTCAAAGCTTACATTTCCTGTGAAATAGATAGAATATTGGAGCCTTTCCCGATTACTCCTGAGTAATATGTGAATTGTGCTGTTTTTTCAACAATATATTCTTGTTATTTTACATTTAAAATTTTGAATGCATCTAATTTATCCAGGTTGGGCTTCAGGAAAAAGATATGATGTCTTCTTTTCTTTGTTCTTTTTGTTTTCAGTAAGTATTATACAATTTTATTCTTGCCTTTTAAAAAGTTCTCTTTCTTAAATCCAAGCCGCAAATCTTTTAATTTCTTACAAATAAATTCAACTGAATTAAGTTTGGGCTTAGCATAAATTAACTTTTACATATTTTCAATGACTCTTTTAATGAAGGGAAGTATCATTCTGAATTCTATAATTTCTTTCAAAATAATGAGATCTCTAATGTTTCTTTCTTTTAAAAATAGGTTCTAGACGAAAAAAAAAAAATGCAAAATACAATGTTGTACTGAAACTTCAATAGCATGCGTTTGTATGCATGCATCTATGTCTATTTGTATATTATGTATATGGTAATCGATTTGACCTGGAACCTTTTATGTAGAATAATTAAACCTGAATAAAACAGGTAGCAATATTAAAACTAATTAAGAAAAATGAATTGCTTTTGGTAATATCGGCTGCCGAACTTTTAGATGGTAAATGAATCAATAACGAATTAAGTATAGGTCAATCATTGAATTATCGCTCTCATCGTATTAAATTGAATTATATTGATTTTTTTCTTGAATATATCATATTGAAGTTATGCAGTGTAGTTTTGAAGGTTTCTATGTATAAATGCTAAAATATTCACACTTTTTTAAAAATCTAAATTATAATCATGCCAATATTTTTTTAATGAATAATCAAAAGTATTTTTTTTCTATGTTTGCTTTTCGCTGAGCAAGGTAGCAATATTTTAGGCGTTATATAAAATATTTAAGAAAAGAATAGTAAATCCAGTTGTGAAACTAATAAATTTCCTCCAACGAATTTACTTTTCAAAAATTAAGATACATAGAAATTTGAGAAACTTTTTTTTAAGAAAGAACATTTATTTATTTGATGCAAATTTTGATATTAAACCAAAAGAAAGAGTAGATTCTTAAGAAACAACAAAAACTTGAAATACATTTATGCATTAGGATATATCATTGAGCTACCCTTTCCAGCTTTCATGTTACATTCTTTAACAAGAAAATATTAGTAGCCATTGCAAAGTATTCATTTTTGCATTTAATTTTAAAAAAATTATTGTGAATTTAGTTACTAAATTGGCTACTTATCTACTTCTTATGGAGCCATAAATTTTCGATTTTAGCTCTTTCCATTCATTCTTATAATAGTTGCGGAATATTTGTTAGCATACTAAGAAGTAGTACTAATACTAATAAGAAAAAAGTTTATGATAATTTTTAAAGCTATTGGTTTTTTTAAAAACTTTACTGTGAATTTAGATACTAAATTTCTGGGCCATGGAGCTTTAAATTTTCGTTTTTAGCCCTTCCCGTTCATACTTATAATAGTTGAGGAATATTTGTTATCATACTAAGAAGAAGTACTAGTACTAATAAGAAAAAATTTTTATAATAATTTTTAAAGCTAGAGTTTTTTTTTTTTAAATTATTGTGAATTTAGATACTAAATTTCTGGTTCATGGAGCTTTAAATTTTTGATTTTAGCCCTTTCCGTTCATATTTATAATAGTTGCGGAATATTTGTTACCATATTAAGAAGAAGTACTAATACTAATAAGAAAGAAAGTTTATAATAATTTTTAAAGCTATTGATTAAAAAAAATTACTGTTAATTTAGATACTGAATTTCTGGTTCATATAGCTTTATATTTTCGATTTTAGTCCTTTTCGTTCATACTTATAATAGTTGCAGAATATTTGTTACCATACTAAGAAGTAGTACTACTACTAAAAAGAAAACAATTTTATAATAATTTTTAAAGCTATTGGTTGTTTTAAAATATTTACCCGTGAATTTAGATACTAAATTGCTGGTTCATGGAGCTTTAAATTTTCGATTTTAGCACTTTCCGTTCATATTTATAATAGTTGCGGAATATTTGTTACCATACTTAGAAGTAGTACTAATACTAATAAGAAAAAAAGTTTATAAAGCTATTTAAGGGGCATGATTTTTTTTCCACCATAGGAAAACATGAGTCGAAAAAGCAATACATGAATTTGTATTCTCGCCGTTTGTATTTTGATTTCAATTGCAGCCATAGTTATCAGCATGACTTTGTAGTTTTATTGCAGTCATGAAATCAGAATGGCAGTTTTTTGGGCAACTTTCCGAATTACTATCTACAAACTTTAAACACTTATTATCGCAGTATTTATTTCATTTTCACGTACACATATGATTTATTAACAATTATATTTCTTTTCTCTTATCTCTTTTGAAACATTTACAAATTTAGGAGATATTGTTCAAAATTATCGAAAATCTTTGAGGAAATTAATATCTAATGTCTTCATATTGATATGAATCAGATGCTAGTTTATCTAACAAACTTCAGCGGAATAATGGATTGTATTTATTGTGCTGAGATAGATTGTTCCTTCGGTTACTTTATTTCTTGTGATAATTAATATCAACACATTTTTCTTAAGTGCAACAGCAGATGGGCAGGCATATTATCTGCAAATAATTGTTTTGATTGTCATAACTGATTCATTTTTCACATCGATACTTGAAATTGAAAATGTTGCATTGTTGATTTAAAATGTTACAATAAAAATTCTTTAAGGATTTTTTTTCTTCACAAACATGATTCTTGAAAATATAGCAGCGATAGAAACATTTAATTTCGAATCATCTTTGTTTCGAATTATTTACCATTTTCTAATCTGACTTTTTGTACCATTTCCTAATCTAATACTCTTAAAGGTAACTTAATATTAATTTCTGATTTTTTTTGTAGTTTCTTTCAGGTAATAAATGAAAGCCAAAATCTATAAGTAAAAAGTGGCGTTAATACATTAAAAAAAGTATTTTTTAAAAAAATTCTAAACATCTTCATTTAAATGTCTTAATTATTGTTAAAAAATTATCTGTCTAGAAAGTCCCTCCTCCATCTAGCTACAGACAGCTCTGTTCATAATTTTGCCGTTGTCAATTTCATCAGAATATATTTATTTTATTCTACCGATAATTGTTCGAATCACAGAGAAGGAGGGGTGGTTCGCATGATCTGTGGTTCGCATGATCTCGTGAGATTATTTATATATGAATGAAAAGGAAACCAAATTAAAAGGACTATTCTCAGTTTTTTTCTTTTTCGTCTTCTAATAAACATTTGCGAGGATTAAACAGATGGATAACGTTCCGTTGTCAGAACAAACAAATTAATGAAAATAAATTGCTTCCGATAACTTTGTTTCGCTAATAGATTAATTAAATCGATAAGAAAGTCTAAGATGAAGAATTATTGAAACTTGCTAATTTATACATCTTATCTTAAGGATATTTACTCATTATTGGTATGATTATTATTCTGAATATATAGAATTTATTATTATTTTATAACATACAGAGTATGACTTAATTCCTCCTGAGAAAGATTGCAAAAAATAAAATATACTAATTCTGTTCGTAAATTAAAAATGCATTATTATTGGATAATAAAGAGTGGGAAATATTTCTTTGTTTTATTTGGGTCAATGTTGAGTAAAGAATCAGATATGCATTTATGTGTGTACAAAATATGACGAAATATCTTTTCACCAGGATATACTCTTATAGTGCAGGGCTTACATAGAGTAAAATTATATTAGTTTCCAAAAGAAATATTTGTCTTCGAAAGAGATACATGTGAAGTTAAAATATTTAAAATACTAAAATTATTTTTTAAATCAAGATGGAGATAAGAAGGAACAAAAGCCTAAGTAATTCAACAAGCTTAAAATTTATATATATATTAGGATTTAGTATTGGGTTGCCTTTTCAAGTTCACACTCTACGGTCGTTAAAAAGCGATGTTAGTTTTTCGTGCAAAGTGTTCACCATTGCATTCAGTTCTGTTAAATTCATTATATATTTGGTTTCTTCAATTGTTCTACATGGCGTCTTAAAATTTTCAATTCTCGCGTTTTTCATTCACACCTTTAATAGTTGCGGGATGTTCTTAACTGTGATGATATTTTCAAGAAGGAAGAAAGTTTTTAAGGCAATATATAATGTGCATCGCCTTTCAGGTCAGCAAAAAGGGATAAAACGAAATGCATACGTTTTCGTTCTTTCCGTCTGTATCATTGTTCCAATAATTACATCATTCCTGTCTTTAACAATGTATTCATATTACAGCCATGAAGCTAGAATGGTTTTCCAAGACTTTTTTGGAAAAATTCATTATCATGATTTACAAAGATTACTTGTTTATACCAATAGTATTTCTTACATTTTCACCCACACATACAGCTTATTGACAATGATGTTCTTCTCACTTCTTTCATATCATACCTTTATTATTTTAAGTGATAGCGTTGAAGAGTATCGCAAATCTTTGAAAGATTTGATATACAGTGGATGTGATGATTTGAAATTCGTTCAAAAACACTTAACTTACTTCAGAAGAATCATAGAATGCATTCAAGTCGTTGAGGCAGGGTTTTCGTGGATTACGTTGCTTCTACTGATATCCAATATCAGTACGTTCTTTTTGATGCTGAGCGCAATAGCTGATGGATGGGCTAACTATTTACAGGTAATGGTTTTGATGAACATTATTGGCTCATTCATAGCATCTGCGTTCGAATTTCTGGCTGTAGCAACAACTGGCATCAAATTAAGCAAAGCAGACGACGCTTTGAAGAGACTTGCCATATGTTTCACTGAAAAATCGTTTCAGACTCGAAGATCAGGAACGGGAGAAAAAATATTTCTATTGAAACTTCACTATTTCTCTGTGTTGGCAAGCACTTTACGAGGAAACGAACTAGAACTGACCGGTGGGAAGATGTTTATTTTAAAAGAACGTTTAATTACATCTGTCATTGGGTGCATGCTGACATATGGAGTGCTTATTTTTCAATTCCGTAACTAAACTCTGATTTCTGAAATCACTATTTCTTGTAGAATATATTGTTACGGAACACTGCTCGCAAGATCAAGAACAATCGCTGTTATAGGTGACAATGCAATAGTAATAGGCTTAGTAACCAAATAGGGAAATTTATTAACTCAAAGATGCGAATATGAAGATATGAGATAACAAATTGAAGATACACACAAGCAATAAACAGCAGCACTTACAACAAACAGCAATCTACAAGTAGCTAATCGGTAGTAAAGAGCCACAACAATACACAAAGCGGCCAGGCAGAACTGGAAAAAAGGTATTCTTCTCACAGATACTAAAGTCCCTACAAACGCCTGTTTTTGTCCACTGTCTTCTTGCTTTAGATATACTCAACTTCCGACTTGCTACCATCTGAATGGCCACTCAGTACACGACACGATCTTGCTTCAATACTTGATTCCAAGACTCGGTGCTCGGCTCAATTCTGTTATCTCTAATTGCTTGAGTTCCACTCAACGTTAGATTGATCTAACCGACTCGTTGCTGGTTATCTAAACGACTGATTCCGGCTTAGACTGCCGGCCTTTTATAGCTTCCAAGACGAGATACAAAAAGTTCTGAAAAGGTCGCAATAATTCTATTGGTACTATCGTCGAAATTCCTAAAGATTGTAGAATCATGAATTTTGTCGCCAAATTCATCTCCAAGCCCGGGTGTCCATTTCGACATCCATCTAGCTACCATTAGAGCTGTCCTTAAAACTGCCTTTATTATGATGGAGCTAACTGCTCTGGGAAGCAATGTTACAGATTCGTAACAATACCTTTCGTATTGAAAAAAATATAAACTTTTGATTTAAGACTTATTATTATTATTATAATTTCTTGTTGTTTAATAAATTGCTTTCAAAATATTATCTTACACATTTTAACTTTTATTTCATTTGGAATTTGAATACTTACTACAAAAAGATTGATCTGGAATATTTAACAATGTATTTGAATGAACTGTACCGAAACCTTTCTGATGTTAAATCATTGCTTTTAAAACAAGTTGCTGTGGATCCATAGAATACTTTTTTGTGATATATGATTAGAAACATGGCAAAGGAGGAGTTAGACTCCCCACTGGGTTTCTAGGCTATTGACATTTTGGTCGTCAGTCTGCACTATTCGAAGGGGATAATTGAACATGATATTTTATTCCGTACGTTGAACACATGCAAGTAAAAGAAATTACTTTGTAAAAAAAATAGTGACACTTTAATTCTTAACTCGGTATTTTTGCGAAATATGTTCTTACATTTATTGAAACATTTTCGAAAGAAACAGCTATCGAAAGATAAAGCTGTTGTCTCAACGAAATTATCAAAAAAATATGTACTATTCTGAAAAAAATGCCGATTTTCATTCACTTGGATACAACACTCGTATTTATTAAAACAACCTTTTTTAAAGTTGATTCATAAATATACCATTTTATGTAGATGATTTTTATATAGTTTATATAGATTACTCATATGTTTAAAATATTTACTGATTCCCTAGTATTTAGTATATATCTAATCGCACAATCAATGCAATTAGTTGTCAAAGGATGATGTTGCTAAAGACAAACAAATAGAAAACAGATGCATGAAAATTTGCAAACTTAAAGAGTAAACAATGCCAAATGGAAAAAAAAAATACTCTGAGCATTTTCAGCATATCTCGTATGCAGTTTTTAGTAAATAAACATCTTTTATATTCTTTTTAAATCATAAAATTTTTTTGAATTGTATACGCACCATTTGGTACACCAAAATAAGAAGAAAAAAAACCCGGCTGAATTTTCGATTATTAAACTTTAGATTGAAAATAGCAGAACTAACTAGATTACACAAATTTAATACAAATTACAGATACAATGAAAATATTAAGCGTGGAATCAAAAGAAAAAGAACTTGCAATATATGTTAAAAGAGTTACTGATGTCGTGGATGTCAAACTTGGAAAGAATCTTAATAGGAATTGCTTTTTAATGTTTTTAATGTCAAAAAAGAGAATTGTCATCCATACCATCTTTCTTAGATTCATAAAAAATTCCCAGGTAGTTTTCATTTAAATTTATAATAAAATTTGGGTAATGGGAAACTTTTCATATCAAATTGTCAGTAATTCGATTATTTTCTCTAGTACCTTGAATTTCCTATTAAAATAACGTCAATATATTGTCAATAATTTGAATATATTCATTCTTCTCTGTTAAGAATTTATATAATTTTAAAATATGTTGTAAATAAATAATGCCAGATATTAGAATTTCAGGAATTTTTTTCGAATTGAATGAATATCATCCTTTAATGTCGTTTTATTGCATTATTCTTTGAAATATATTTTTGTATTTTTAGTATGGATGTCTTTTGGTTTTCAAAACTGTTTAATTCTAAAACTCTGCAGCTCAATTCACAGCTGACGCCTTTCAGATGATTATTATACATTTTGGAGACTTATTTGCGTTTCTTTATTCTCTGATTTAAAGAGATTAAGAAAACTCTTTTGAAGGTTGAGAAGATAATTAAATAATTGATCCAAACTCTTATTTATAATATGATTATTAAGAACTATCTGTAATGAAAATCTACAATTTTCAGAAATAATAATGAATTTTTCGTACCTTATCAACAAATTTTGAAGAGGTATAATTAATTGCTAAATTGTGCAATCTATCTTAAAGCGATATTTGAAATAACTAAAAATTATTTCAGTGGAAAAAAAAGATTCCTCTTAAAAAACATATTTGGCTACTGTTGACATCAAAGAGATTTTATTTTTGGAAAAAGAAAAGGAAACAAAAATAATTTTTTAAGAATAGCACAACATTTTGTCTCAGACTAAGTAATTTTGAATTTTGGTCAGATGACGAGGAAAATACGTGAATTTTCACTTCAAATTTCCATGATATAACAGTGGTGAGCACTTGATCTCGATGTAATAAATCTAGCGTCCTCCTTTGAGGTCAATTTATTAAATTAGTTTCGTGAATTCTTAGTTTACTTAGAATATTATTTTTTCCATTTTAGTAAAGATGATCACAATGTCTTAATTTGTTGCAAAATTTATTACCTTCATTAACGAAACATGATTTTAGAACACTCAGCATTTGAATTAAGAAAACCCGGCATTAATTAACAGAACAGTTTCTTGAATTTCATATTTTATATTACAAGAATATGTATTAATTTGGGATGTGGAACATTTAACTTTCTCAGAGAAATTATTTCAGATGATAATTGATTAATTTGCCCCAGCCCGCATATAAAATATATCCCAAGTTAAAACTCAACCCTAAGATCCAGATGTTGAAGTTTTACAATCAGGTCAATAAGTTTTTAGAACCAAACGAAATTCAGCTTATGTTTAAAATGTAAACGATTAAAAATTTTCAACCAATTAAAAAGAAACAACCTTTTTATTGCTTGATTCTGAACTTATTTTGATATTGGTGCATTCAAAATAAGTTCAGAATTGTATTGCTTCACTGACATCAAGTTTTGTGTGATATAAGAAACATCTTTGCTCGGTTTAATTTGAATCTAGATAAAAGTCGCCGAAAAGGCTTTATAAACATTTTATGCGATCTTTATCAATGGAAAAAAGAAAAATATTATTGATTCAACAATGATTAACTAGCAGGCTAATTTTTTTAAGAATTCAATTTAGAGTTTTCAAAAATATTCTTAGCAATTTACTTAAATGTATATAAAAAAGATTGAAAATAATATTAGTTTTTTTTCTATCCGAATTGTAATTCTATCAGTCTATTTACATAAATTATTTTAGTACATCTCACATTATCCATTATTCCATTTATTTAACATCTGGAAACTTTTTAACAGAAAATATACTTTTTATTTATATATACATAGTTAATGCCTTTTTTAATTAATGTATTTTAATAACTTTATTTAAAGTTGAACATTAAGTAAAAATGTTCTTGCATACGTCCGTTGAAAAGAAAAAAGAACTATTTCAAATTAGTAACTTTTAGAATAGATTACTCATGCAAAGCTGAATTCTTAATATTTTTGTTACAACGTCATCCTTGACCCTTTTAGAGTTAAAATCTTGTTAAAACAAATGCTTACTGGTGGTACTTATTAAAAATTATCCCTATTTCTGACTATTTTACGCCTAATTAATAGATTTAATTGATTATAACGTTTCTCTTATGTATTAAAATGCATCAAGCGCAACATGTCACTGTTACGATAAGTTCATGGTAAAGTGATTTTCAGTATAGCATTTACGTACAATCTATTTTACACATTTGTTTTTAAAAATATTATTCTTTTTAAAAACTTTTATATATTCTGCTTTTATATATTCCACTTCTGATTATGTACGTTTCGGAAGAATGTCACAGATATAACTAACATTCTTTTATTTTGAAATTTATTGACCTATTTATTATATGTCTACTATAAATAAATAAAATCTACAGATCAATAAATCTATAATTTATATCTATAGAACAATATTAAAACGTTTATAAGTTATAATGAATCCGAAGTTGTTACAATGGTGAGACATTAGAGTTGACGTTTGAAATATTAAGTAGATCTTAATTGTTGACTTCGCCATTTAGCTATTATTCAGATTTATATGCTTCGCCGAAATCCTCTGTCATTCCAAGGCATAACGTTGATGTGACTAACCTAAATCCTTTCTTATATCTGTTTTTGGACAAAATACATACTGAAAAATTATCCCATTTAAACAAATACGCGCAATAAAGCATTATTTTGTGTCTTAATGAGTTTATTATATTTTTGGGGGGTGGAGATATAATGTAAACAGGAAAAACGTTTTATTATCTAGGGAAATTCTTTCCTCTTTAATTTTTTATTAATAGCATAACCCTTATTGAGAGTAGAGAAATTAAATTATGACAAGCACAAAAATTATTTTAATATTAATAATTAAAACTTCTAAGAATCATTGTTAGACAAAATCCATAGAAGTCACTGAAAAACATACAATGAAAACTAGTATGCAAACCTACACATTGAAGAGTTTAAATACTCTGTTCTAGAACTAAGCTTATTAAACTTTTGATAGTAACGAAATTTTAAATAATAGTTACAGAAAAGTAAAGGCATCTATTTCTCTTAAAGTTCAAACTGTCAATTAAAAATCAAATGCACTTATTTATCAAAGATATAATTTCATTTGCTGGGGAATTAAATGACGTTGAATAATTAAAATCTCCAAATTCGTTTGAAACTACCTAAAATTTTGTTTTAATTGTAATGAGAATAAAAATCAAACCTTGAAATAGAGCTAAAGTAATTTTATTTTAAAATTAGTTAAACAACATCACATACCAAATAAATAAAAAATCTGACGATAAATTTCTGAATCAACTCAATGAACCATCACTTCAGTCTCAAATGAAAAAGAAACAATGATTAAAAATACTTTACAAATAAATTTTTATTTGAATTTCATTAACTTTAATAGTGCATCTATCATAATTTATATGAGGTAATTTATTATTGCTGTTGTTGACTTTCTTTGATTGAGAAAATTCTATTTTCGTTAAGAAAATAAAGATGAGTATCCTTATAATAAATCCATTATTCCTTAAGTATCTGTTGCTCATATACAAATAAATGACGAACTCATCTTCTGATGCATGATTGCATTTATATGGTCATGTTATTATTAATATTAGAGATTATAAGTAAATATTTTTATTCATTTACGTTATTACGCTAATGTATTTATGCGGAATAAAACGATGGCACGGGGAAAAAGTAAATTGGTAAAAAACAGTAAATTGGACAAATATCATGTCACAACAAAATTATTTGGCCTCCGGTAGCTGCAAATCGCACATTCTGCGAGCAATATCCCAAGTAATTTACTTTACCGTGACATCATAAGGAGAAAAAAGTTACTTCGGCCAGCTCTAATTGTTTGCATTTTACTATTTTTTTGAGGAAGTTTAAAGTTCCTTCGTTGTTTCAAAGAAGTTGCATTTATTTAATGCCAAAGCAGAATAAACTAACACTTCTTTTCAAATGCTATTGATATTTGCTATTTAATGCATTGTTTTTTTTTTGTTTCTTAGAGAAGGTTTGTTTTTTAGAGCACTATAGGTGGATCTGCATTAAAAGCAATAAATTTATAAATATTCCCACGAAATTGGCAATGTATAAAATCCTCTACAGATTTGGATTTGTATTAGGCCTTCCGTTTTTTCCAGGTCTTCTAAAATCTTCGAAGCGAAACATAAGTTTCCTTTCGAAACGGTGTCTTGTCTTACTAAGCATTTTCAAATTTATTGCCTTTCTATTTACGTCCATATGTCTTTACGATTTGTTGAACTTCTCTATTCTGGCATTTAATATTCACACCTACAATACGTGTGCCATAATCGTAACCTTTGTGATATTTTCGAAACGTAGAAAGATCATCAGGGCAGTTCAGGAGGTAAATCGATTAGCCTCAAAACTGCCAGAAGATGGTAAGAGCACTGACATTTATACAGTCTTACTAGCAGTTTTAATCGGAAGTTTTATTATTATCATATCGATATCACAGTTTATTTTCTTGCGTCAAAATCTTAAAAGGAGACTTTTATCTCAAAAGATGTTTGGTTATGACTTGCCAAGAATCATTTCAATATTGATTATGTATGCACATGGAATCTGCTTTGTACTGACTTACACAAATGGATTACTGACCATGCTGTTTGTCACCCTACTGTCTCTCCAAACATTTTTGAACCTGCGAGACAGAATACGAGACTATCGAAAAAATATACTGAAATTCATAGCATGTGGTTCTCTTGATGAATTTAGAATACAGGAACATCTAGCAAATTTTAGACAGATCGTGGATTGCACCAACTGCGTGGAAGACGGTTTTTCAGGATGTTCCCTGCTCCTGATCGGATCGAATGTCAGCTGCTTTTTTCTTATATTCAGTGGTATAGCCTTTGGGGATCAAGCATACCACCACAAAACGGTTTTACTCTTAACGATATGTGGTTTTGCGATGTCAGTGTTCGAATTTCTGTCTGTCGTTTGTAGCGCCAACAAAGTACGCGAAGAAGACGAAATCTTAAAGAAATTAATGGTTCGACTATCAGAAAGAGGAATTTGCCGTTTCTCACTTCAAGAAAGCGGAATTTGCTTGTCAAAACTTCATTGTCTAGCACTACTGGCAGACACAATAAAAAGCACAGAACTCGAACTTACAGGTTGGAATTTGTTCGCACTTAATAATAATTTGATTTTATCTGTAGTTGGACTTATGATAACATATGGTGTGTTAATTTTTCAGTTTGGACACCAATAAAACCTACTAAATAGAGATCCTTGCAATACAATCTTATTAATTTATGGAGAATAGTAAGAAATTTTTATTGCTTTTTCATGATTTCATGAATGAATTACAAATAGAACTATATGCCATTAAATTGTTTTCTTCTAAAATTTGCCAATTACTTTATATTTTTTATCATAATGTTTTTTTACTCTTTTTTTAGTGCCAGTTGCTTTTGGCTATTAGTTAGTATTCACGACAATATTGGTGCTGCTATACATTTCATTATCTCTTATATAATTGATGTTTATGATTCCCTCCGTATAGCATTATTAAACATCAAATTGTGTTAAACATTTAGACTGTATTATGCTATAAAGTTTATTTTAGCAGTCTTATATCTGTTTTACTTATTTACAAAGATTTCCATGAAGAAATCAAATAACATAAGATCACATTTGAATGCAAATGTAATTGCGAATATCATCCATTATCTCATTGATTATTATTTAACCCTTTCTAGGGCAGTGGTAAGTATGCTTCCCACCAAATTTATCAATCTTTGTATGAAATTATGTAGGTTGGCATAAGTTCTGACAAATCTTTTTAGTAAGTCAGAAACTTAGATGCTTCAGTTCTTTATCTCAGACAAAATGACGTGTCTTTATTTGTTACTTAACTATTAATTAACCAAATTAATCAAATTAAATTTATCTAATAAGCTAAATGAATTCCTTTTATTATTCTAATTCCGACCCTAAAAATATTTTAACATAATATGACTAGAAAAAAATGGCCCTTTAATACGATGATTTGATTTTTTTTCACATAAAATGTCAGGCATATGTATATACAAAATAAAAATGACGCTGCGGATTTTATTTGATTTGAAAATGAAGAAAATTAAAGAATATTGATTATAATCCTTTAGCATATTAGATATATTAATTAATGTCGTGGAAGGTTTTGTTAACTATAAAAAATTAGATTGAATATTAGATTATATAAAATAATAAAGAGAAGAGGATAAAAGATTAAAAAAAAAGCGAAGGATGAAAGTTCATACCAATGTTGCCAAAATTGTGAGAAATTGAATTTTTTCTATCCTTCTTCTTTTTAAAGCTAAGAATCTTCATTTATTAGTTTTTTAAAAAAGAAGGGAAACCGTCCGATTAACTGTAAAAGAAAAGAAAATAGTTTAGGGAAATTTAGGAAAATTGTTCAATTTATTCGGTATTTTTAAGATTTTGTGTGCAATATTTCCATAAGTTATCAAATAAGAACGACACAATTTTGTAAGAATTTTAATGATTAAAAATTCTAATCAAGATTTCAAAAACTTTCGTAAAAATGCACTTTTGCACCCTTTAAGTTAGGCTTTTGCAAAATTTGATAGCTCTTCTTTCAATGGTTTATCATAGAGATTCTCTTTCGATTTTATTATCTAGAGTGATAGCATTTTTCACTCTTTACATATTGAAATGATAGTTTATTTTCCCAAAATGAGTCTTATTGCACTAGCATCAATATTATAAACTTTTTTCTTTCATTAATTGTTTTTTTTAAACTGTCATAAAAGCTGTAATAATTTTTGAAATATAAATTAATTCACTGAAACTATGATTTAAAACCATCGTAATTAATTACAAATCATAGTATACTTATACAGAAGTTGTTAAAAATGTTTTAATTTTTATTGTTAATTTATCGTTAAAAATGTATAAAATATTTTTTATTTGTTTAGGAATCAAATAAATAATTTTTATAGCATTAATTAATAATTTTAAGCTTAAGTTAAGACAATGTTTTGCCTGTGCATAGTGAAAGAATGTATTCTTTTTATATACCTAGCGAACATTTTAGGAAATGATTTGTTCAACTATCCCTTCGAATATTATATTTGTTCACAATTGTACAAAGTCACTTGATTGTCAAACTTTCATTTATATTCTCATTAGAATATCAGCTCTTACTTGTAAATATCTGATGTGTTGATTTAATGAATTTTAAACTCGAAGCATAATTAGATTTATGTATTATATATCTTTATATTTTGAATGAGAATGTTAGACATCTTTATGGTTTGAAATGTTTATAACATATTCAAAAAATAACATCTATTTTCTTATTCAATATTTGATTTTATATTCACCAACATTTACAGTCTTTGTTTTAGCTCAGAATTTTATTTGTTTAAACTTTGTTCAGAAGGTTAATCCAGCTAGTTCAAAGATTGTGTTAAATATAATTATTTTAGAATTTTGTTGATATGTGGCATTAATGCTGATTGAATGTTTATCACTAGTCATTTTTCTTTATGATATTGCACAAAAAAACGCATAAATGTCTTTAAAATAATAAAAAAATACAAATTTTTTTTTATAAAAATTTATTACATTCTTTTCACAAAAACATTTAGGAACGCATTTACATCAAAAGCATTTGTATTAAGTAGCAATGCAATAAAAGCAACACATGTATGCATTTAAAATAGCATTAAAACCCATTATTTTCATAAATTATAATGAAGAACTGAAAGCTTAGATCAGTGCGCACATTTGCTACAAAATGGAACTCCGTTGATTAAAATTATGATGGCCGGTTAACCCCACGGGATTCTACCACAACTTTCGACCTTTACATGCCGAGCACATTCCTGAAAAAAAATATAGGTTTAATTTAAGAAAAATGCAAATTTATTAAAAAATATGATTTAATTTTGAATAGAACTGAATAATAAAGGCAACTGAATGACGTATCACTTTATAAATAAAAATAACCATTAATTTATATTATTAAAAGCAAAATTCGGTATTAACAGTAGCTGTTTATATTTTGGATGAAGTTAAATTGATATAAAATCCATATAAAATAATGAAACTCGTTCGCTAATTATTTAAAACAACAACAACAAATGATATTCCGTGATATGTATCGTAAAACATTTGCTTACTTCGTTAACAAATATTTGTTATAGAAAAATATATGCATAAGCATATAAAATGCAACCTAATATAATAATAATAATGCTTTCCGAATACAGTAGGGATAATCTAAATAGTAAAAATATTTTTCGATTTCAGAATATAATTTTATTGAATTTTTATATAAGTAAAATTTATTTATTTAGCAACGCACTTATTCAAATATCTTGAATCAAAATGTGATATGTAATTAAAATAATAATATTCGAATATATCCTTTTTTTATTTGAAAAAATGCAACGCAAAAATGAATGGATATATAAATAATTTACGAAAAGTTTCTTCATTAATAAACTTATTTTTCTGTTGGAAAAGAATAAAAAATTTTCCAAATGTGTCCTTACCTCAAAATCTATCATCATTTTTTTCTCTGGTGGTGTTAACTGTAAAAAAAAAAATGAGATTCTAATTAATGAATTTGAGAAAGAAAAATTCAACTTCACCATTCATGATCATAAAACTGAATTTGTATGAAAAAAAATTTAAATGCTGAGTTTTCATTGAATTTAGAAAAAAAAAATTCATTTTCAGGCTAATAAATTAAAATTACTAAAAAATTTTAGCATTTTTGTAAACTGATATCAATAAAATTATTTTTTTATTCATAAAAATCAAAAACAAGATATTAATTATATGCTCCTTGATATAGTCACTTTCATACTGCTTTGAAAGAATACTGAATTAAGCAAAGTATTTAACTTAAAAGTATTTATCTTGAATCAAAATGTGATATGAAATTAAAATAATAATATTCGAATATGTCCTTTTTGATTTGAAAAAATTGGCTTACCTCATGTGTATTTTTCACAATGCACTTGAATATCTAAACGAGAGAAAAAAAAACTATTAAGTTTCATTGCTAACAAACCAAATCACAATAATAAATAATATGTATTCGGTAAAGGTAGATAATTAATTACTCGTTTACCGTTATACCATTACACAAACATTGCTTGAATAGAAAAATGCTAATGTTCTATCAATGCACGTATAGCTTAAATAGAAATCCTGACAATTATCTGGTTTCGAATTTATTATATTACTAGCCACCTTTGGCCACCATATTACTAGCCACCAATCTGAATGCTCGTTAAAATTTTAGTAATTAAATATTTTATGTAATATTATTATTTTAATACTCCTATTTTAATAGCTTCTTCATCAAAATATTTTAAAGCTACAAATTTTGATAGTCATATAATTCATTCATAATATTATAAAGGCCTTCAACCATAACGTAATATGTATCTCTCTAATTTTCTTTTAGCTTCCGGAGAATTTATGCTTTAAATTAAAGTGGAAATGGTTAAATTGCAATTAATATAAGGAAATATTTTACTGAAACGAAGCATATTTTTTAAATATGAGTACTGAAAACAGAGTCGCTGAGTATTTAAACTAAACCTTATGGGCAATAAAGAATATCTTTCTTAATTTAAGTAATATCTCAAGAAGTTTTCTACAAATTTTTCACAGATTCATCATGAACAGATCAATTAATTAACAATGTTTAGTTTTAAATGCATGAAACTTTAATAGAATAAATAGAATCATTTAAAATAATCGGTCGAAAACAGGTTAAGCCTTCAAAATATCCGTATCCGTTGTCAACAGAACACAATGCGCATGAGTGAATTTTCAGCGCCAGTTATGGTAACGCAAATGCGTGAATTTTTCTACGCCAGTTGGGATAACGCTATGCAGATTAGAATTTTTTTTCCTTTATTCTGTTTCATTTTAAATCAAAAGTACTTCAAAATGAATCTGAAAGATCGATTAATTAACAATGTTTAATTTTTATATGCATCAAACATTAAGAAAATAAACAGAATCATTTGAAATAATCGGCCGAAAAATGTTAAGCCTAGCCTCATTATTGTTGGGGGAAAAAACTGAAGCCTTACTCATTTGGCTGTGGTGAAAACGAAAAGATGTTTGTAGTGAAAGGTAGTTTTTAATTAATAGTTAAAATTCTAATTAAAAATTCAAAAAAAGGGACCCCAGGTGCACATTCCCGAACTCCAAGGTATACATGTACCAAATTTGGTAGCTGTAGGTCAAACGGTCTGGCCTGTAGAGCGCCAACACACACACACACATTGAGCTTTATATAAGTATAGATTAATATAATTGATTTATATAGTACTCTAATCATGAAAATATATTTTGTAGGAAATTTTATTAATATGAATTATTGAAAGGAATTTCTTTTATTAGGGGGTGAAATATATATATATATATATATATATATATATATATAAATTTATTTAATATATAGTATATGTTTATCTAAACGAAATCTAAATAATTTATTAAACTCTTATATAATTTATTTCAAGAAGAATGAAATGTTTTTAATTTCTTATTAAATAAAACTTAATCTAATTCATTATGTTTAAGGAAATAATATTATACATTAGAAAAAGTTCGTGATTTGTAATAGTTTTCCAATGGAGTATGCTTTTATAAATTCCTTGTTTGAGAAATAAGTGTTATATCACTAAAAATGAAATGAAAAGAGTTTTCAACTTAAATAAAAAAACAATGCATGTTTTTCAAATTCACCTTGTATGGAATTTCAAGAGAAGGATAAAGTGGCTCATGTTTGCTGCATCGTTTCACTTCACCTGGAATTGTTTCTTTTTGGCATTTTTCGAGGGCAAGAATTACCTAAAATAATTGGCAAAATTGCGTATAAATAAGCATTTCGAAAAACTTCTTGTTGTCTAACAGAAAAGAAAAGTAATAAATAAAAGTATAGAAATACATTTTTATTCAGCTCTTTCAATGTCTTCTTAAAAAAAAACTTACATAATAAAATAAATACAAATAATAATTTTTAAATTATTTTAACAACTGAAAACGAAATAAATCATACTGGTGAGACTGATTAATAATCAGATATAAAATTGCATTTTGTTTATATATGTGGGAATTAGTTTCGTTAAAAAAATCGTTTTGATCATATTATTGTTTGCTTTCATTTTAATCTCCATCATTTGCTTTCACATTAAGATGGAGCATTTTATTAAATGTTATTGCAAATTTATTATTAAATTAAAGAATTATTGATTATTATATATATTATATTAAGAATTGGTTCTTATTTTCTTGTATTTTAATTCTTCACAACAAATTTAAGAAAAACTATTCAATTGAAAATATGCATAAATTCTTACTTGTAATGGCATCTTCTTTTCACACATAGCGAATTTCTCACAAAGTAAAGGATCTTTACCTTAAAAGAATAATAAAATTATTATATTTGCAATGTGCTACAGATACAGAAATATTTACACACTTTTATTTAAAGTGACTTGCTTTATGATTAAAAAGATAAAATTTTCTGATCAGTTTTCACTCGCTTTTTTCTTCGCTAAATTTTCTATATCTATATACTGTTAATGATAATATACTCTTTCAGCATTTTTAGAATTTAGTATTCATTTAATTATCAATGGAATTATATTTTTGTTTCTGTGAAGTCAGTCTACCTATCAGAGAGATTGAGATAGATTAAAATGCAGATAAAATATAAAAATTTCTGCTGTTTAGCACACTAATTGTAGTATGCCTCCAAAATTTAATTTATTCAAACCTTAATCACTTATCAATTACTACAAATATTATTCTAAGCTTTTTACTAATGTTTAATATTGTAGTTAACCTTATTCAAATATTTTCCTACCTGTAATAAGCAACTCAATGACATGTGCCTGTAGAAGAAATAATTTTTTAACAATAATTTTCACAGTAAAATGTGCAATTTCTTAGTTAAATATATATTGTTAAAGCATTGACAGTGAATGATATGCCTTTAAATTAAAAAAAGAAAAAAAAATAGAAATAAATTATTTTAGTATAAAAATGCTTCAAATTATAAATGGATGTGACTGTGAACTGATTAATTGACTTGAACTGAATTAAAATTTTAACCGACTAAATTAATTTCTTAATCAATAAATATTTGCGAAAAATACTTCACTTACTTCTGGAAATACAGTCAACAATTCCTAACAGCTCACGTGGTGGCATGGTGACAAGATGGCACTTTTTGATATGCAAAATTTTACCTAACATGCTTAAAAGTTTATGTTTGATTTGATGCATTTTGCCATGAGGAATTTCTTTGGTTAAAGTTTCATCAATTTTATGGTCTGTCGCAATATGATGCTCTTCAGGAATTTCATGAATCAAATGAGTTTCTTCGGTTTTGATACCATGTTTGACATGCTCTTCTTTTAATGCAATATCAGTTCCGTGAACCTTTTCTTTTAAAATACCTTCTTTTCCTTTAATGCCATGAAGAACGGCTTCTTTTCCTTTAGCGAATTCAGCTCCTTCTTCACTTGCTTTATGAAATACCTCCTCTCCATGAGCAATAGAAGAATCAATAGCTTTTTCCTTCCCTTCTACTAGTGGTATTTTAGCATCTTCATGGGCCTGGTCACGAGCTGCTTCATAAGCGTGGGTACCTCCGGTGATGTAATACCCATCTTCCTTCAAAATTTCTTCTATGCTAAGATCTTTTCCAGCTTTCGCTTTCTCCTCCTCTTTTGACAATTTCTTAAATCCAGATTCTTCAGCTTTAGCAATAAATTCCTTAGATTTTGATTCTGCCACAGCTTCATCAATTCCAAAAGCTTTCTCTCCGGATGCATGGATATCTTTCCCTATAAGATGTTCTTCAAAACTTTTAGCAGCCCCATGAAATTTCTCTTCTTCAAAGCCTTTATCCAAAGAGTGGATTTCTTCCTTCTTAAGAATATCATCGTAAATATGATCTTTAGCATGGTTCAAAGCCGTTTCCTTATGCTCTCCCAACGCTTTACTTGTGCCAAAAAATTTCTTCTCCTCAAAACCTTCATCTAATTCATGGACCTCTTCTTTTTTGAGAATTTCATCAAAAACATGATCTTTGCCGTGGTTTAAAATCGATTCCTTTTGCAAAGTTTTATGTTCTTCTAAAGTTTTAGCAGCTTCGGCGGATTTTTCCAAGTCAACTCCTTTGACGTGCTCTGATGAATATAAAAATGATCCTTCTTCGTGGGAGACGCCATCTTTCAATATTTTAAAAACCTTCTTCAATGCTTCTTCGTCTCCACCAATTAAAGTATGGATTTCAGCTTCACTGATCTTTCCTTCAGTTATGCCTTTGAGATACTCCTTTGCTTCGTCATCCATTAAGAAGTAAGGAATTTCTCCTTCAGTTTTCCCAATTTTTTTGAATAAGGCCTCTCCCCCTTCAATTCCATGATGAACATCGGCATCTTTACTAATTCCAGCATGTAGAATACTTTCTGCGATATAAGTCTTGACATCTTTGCCTTCTTCAGGGGCAAATTCTGACATTTTTGCAATTTTCTCTACATCTTCACCGTGCTTCACTGAGGAATCCTCAATTTTTGATTTGAAAATTTTATCGATTGCTTCTTCTCCTTTGCTGTGTTCAAAGAAAGACTTCAAAATCCCTTCAAAGGCTGCAAGATCCTTTTCAGTGAGTTCTTCTACTTTGAAATCAGAACCGAACAGGCCTTTAAGAATTTTACACGTAATTTCATGCTTTTCTTCAGTAGGGACATGAAATTCCTCCAGCGAGTGAATTTTTCCTTTTTCAAGAGTTTCATGCTCGTGTAGAAAATAACTTTTCAGAGCAGCCAAAGTTTTCTCTAACAGTTCCTTCTCCTCTATTTTATGATCCAATTTGAGTTTAAGTTCTCCATCAATTAATTCCACATCTTTCAAATGGGCTTCCTTAGCCGGGAAATGTTCATGGAACAAGAATCGATCTTTGACACATCCTCCAAAAACACTCACAAAAGTAACAGTTACACACAATGCAACAAAATTTAAATGCATTATTCAGAGTCTTTTAGCAATTTTGAAATCGGGATAGGAAGTGGAGGTTTACTTTGATCTGATTGAATGATCAATAGGACTACAGCTTTTATACTGGATCTAATCCGCACAAAAAAGGCAACTGGACAATCTTTAGCCATACATGTAATATTGCAATCGTTTAAATTTCAGTGGAAATATAGGAGGCACAGGAGCCCAACAAAGAAGAGTGATACAATAATTTTAAGCTTAAATCATTGATAAGACAAAAATTACTCATAAAGTTGCTTGTGAAAAGATCAACAGGCAATCAGTGAAGCATTACGACTGAAGTCAACAAGTTTATCACTTGCAATATGAAAGATATGAAAGAAGGCGAAACCGTGACGATTCAAACAAGTGTTGAAGAGACAATGAGAATGTTTTACCGAGAACTTTCATGTATGAATTTGTTAAACGTTGACTAGGATTATCTATTTAACTTTTTTCAACTTCTAGTTGATGAAATGCTTTGGAAAATAAAGCAGAATGAGTTGTTTGTTGCATTCATCTTGAGGACAACGAACGCTATTTCACGGATCACTTCATTTATTCTAATGAAGATTTTGAATTCGGATTATATTGTGATGTAAAACAGAACAAAAATAAAATAATAACAAAAAGTACAAAATAATTTCTTCATATTTTATAGTGGTGTTCTTTTAATGATTGAATTACATTTATATATCAAATATTCCATAAAAAACACGTCAAAATATATTTGATTTCGAAAAGGGAATAGAGAGTAATTCAGAGATTATTATAAACTAGCCCTCTTGGGTGACCAACTGGTCACCTAGCTATATCATACATATTTCATTTCATTTACATCTCTACTGTTATTCTCTTTTTACTTTTTATAATCCTTTCAAGAAAGTTTTAATTGTGATAGATATTGACAAATTAACATTGTCCTGTTTATTGTTTGCATTGATTTTCTAATAGAGAAAAATTCTATGACATCGCATGATGTTATTAAAAACATAATTTTTCGAGTTATTTCTTAATTGCTTGTTGTCTTCTGTGATATTGATATTTCACTTTCTTAGTCCTCAAGTGAACTATGCAGATTCTTCTTGCTTAATTTTCAAAACTGGAAAAAATTAAGGTGATTTATATTTGGTGAAACAATGGAAACGGTTTGAAACCTATTGCAAAAATGGGAAGTATTTTTGAAAATTATTTAAAAATATAAAAAATTTAGAAACAATTGCATTACAACTGAATTGGTCTCCTTAAAAATATACATGTTTAAAAAATGTAAACGGTGTAAAATAATTTATTCACATTTATGTTTTAAGTAGTTATAGCTGAAAAACGCTTAATTCGCATCAATTTTTTAATTCAATAAAATTCTAATTATAACGTCAAAATATCGTCCAATATTCATATTTCATGTTCCAAATTTTGTAGCTGTAGGTCAGCGATAAGGCTTGTACAGAATCAATATACATACATGTTAACATATACTCTTTCAAATTTTAAAAGTATTCATATATTTCTGAATTTTGATATATAATAATATATAACATAAATAAAAGAAAACAGATGTAGTTAGAAATGAAATTACAGAAGAAAATATACTTGACTCCTATTAGTAAAATATAAGATGGTTTTATTTCCTAAATAAAGTCATTTTTTAAAATCTTCTGCAAGTTTTTTTTTTCATTTAATCCGATTTTGATACATTATTCATGAATTCTGTACCACATTTTCGAAAACTGCCAGATTTGTTGTAATAAAATTCATTAATATAGAATATATTCCAAACAGGTTTTCTAGTTTGTTCTTCTGAATTATTATCGAAGCTAATAAATATTTGACATAACGCAGTTAGTAAATAAATAAATAAAATAAAATAAAATAATCTTTCAAAACGATTGAATCTCATATTCTTCTATAAAGAAGGGGAAAAAGGAATATGAATGACTGAAAATCTATACTTATAATAAAGCTCAATGTGTGTGTGTGTGTGTGTTGGCTCTCTACAGGCCAGACCATTCAACCTACAGCTACCAAATTTGGCACGTGTATACCTTGAAGGCCGGGAATGTGCACCTCGGGGTTATTTTTTCGAATTTTTAACTAGAATTTTATTTATTTAAAAATTAAGCGAAATTTTGACGTGTTTCTGCTATAACTTCCGAAAATATTACCGCACAAAAAGATTTTTACATGAAGTTAAAGATCAAAAATTTATCTTTTAAATGATGCTAATGTTTTAATCTTAAAATTAAATTTCTATTTTTAATGAATTTTTAAATAAATACTTTAACTATGTTTTTCAATAATTTTTTTCGTAAAAAATAAAAATAAAAATTAAACACGTTTCGCATTCTTGGGAAAACATTAGCTTTTTACAAAGTGTTGCCATCACATTGATTAAAGCTCCAATTAAAAATAAATTAAATCTTTTTGGAAATGAAATCTGCAAAAATATAATTTTCGGCACGTGTCTGTAGAAAATGAAACAAATATGAAATATTATTTTTTCTAAAAAATAAATTTGATCTTTTACACTCTCCATACAGGGTGTTTATTTAGTCCCGGACCCATTTTGATGTTTAATGACTCATAAAATAATGAAGATATAAACAAACTTATGGCATTTAATGATGGAATAACTCATATATTTTTCTTTACAGGTTTGAATATTTTTACTTTTGTAAATATCGTCTGCGCGTGTGGATAATTTCAGATAATTTCATTTTCCAGTCTAAATATCTGTACTTTTCTAAATATCGTATTCTTATTAATTGAATTTTTCTCTCTTCTGTTTTTGGCAACTATTGAAATGTTATGTTTACTTTTCATGTGTTTGTCCTATGTAGTACTTATAATAAAGCTCAATGTGTGTGTGTGTGTGTTGGCTCTCTACAGGCCAGACCATTCAACCTACAGCTACCAAATTTGGCACGTGTATACCTTGAAAGCCGGGAATGTGCACCTCGGGGTTATTTTTTCGAATTTTTAACTAGAATTTTATTTATTTAAAAATTAAGCGAAATTTTGGCGTGTTTCTGCTATAACTTCCGAAAATATTACAGCACAAAAAAGATTTTTACAGGAAGTTAAAGATCAAAAATTTACTTTTATTAAATTACTTTTAAAGGATACCAATATTTTAACCTTAAAATTAAATTTCTATTTCTAATGAATTTTTAAATAAATATTTTAACTATGTTTTTCAATAATTTTTTTCGTAAAAAATAAAAATTAAAATTGAGCACGTTTCGCATTCATGGGAAAAAATTAGCTTTTTTCAAAGTGCTGCCACCACATTGATGAAAGCTCCAACTAAAAATAAATTAAATCTTTTTGGAAATAAAATCTGCAAAAATATAATTTTCAGCACGTGTCTGTAGGAAAGGAAACAAATAAGAAATATTATTTTTTCTAAAAAAATAAATTCAAGAAAAATTATTTTATGATCTTTTACACTCTCTATATTATTAATCCAATAAATCAGTTATATTTTAAGGCAAGTTTTCTTTAATATGAACAGGATATCCCTTCAAATCAGGGCCACACAGCTGGTTTGTAAACCTTTAGTAAGTCACAGATCTGCTAAAATGGTCTAAATGGAAAATGATTATATTTTATGTAACTTGATTTAATAAATGCTCTAATAAATAACGAATTTTTGATTTTACATTAAGCTTCTGCTGTGGAAATTACGAATAACAAAATGTTCTGGAAACACTAATATTTTAAACAAAAAGAGTTAATTTCCGATCAACTAAATCAATCACTTAAATTGACTGATATATGAAAATTTGAATATCACTATTCAATAAAAAAAGGATAATTTTAGATTTTCCATCTATCGTTTCAAAGTAAATAAGCCAATTAGCGCGCAGGTTTCTGAAGATTAATTGGACTAAGATTATGAAAATGTTGAGTTTTTCTAAACTTTTAACATTTAAAACTTCATAAATAAGTCTTAGTTGATCGTGGAAAACAGAAACATTCATTCATTTATTTAAAATTTGGTGTGTCCAGAATATTTCTCAGAATATGATGCCTTACTGCATTAAATTTAGACTTCATAATTTTTGAAATATATTTATAGGCTGGAACAAAATATTATTATTGATTTCATTTCAATCCTTTTGGAAGCAAAACTAAAAACTGAATTTTATGCTGAATCTGAGAAATTTTTGTTGAATTATTCTTTGAGATATTACATAAATTATGAAAAACATTTTGTAGTTCACATAAGACTTAAATACCGAGCTATTCTGTTTTCAATACTCATATTCAGTAATAATAATAATAATAAATAAATAACAATAAAGATGATAAATAAAATAAAACGCTTGGTTTTATTAAAAAATATCTTTATATTAATTGCAATTTCATCATTTCCACTTTAAATTAAAGTTGAAGTTTTACCGGAAATGACAACAAATTAGCAAAATATACCGTGTCTCACAAAAGTGATGGGACACTTGTGCCTTACAAAAGGAAACTGTAATAAAATAAATAAATAAACATGTACAAAACTTTTTTGGGTTTGTTTCATATTTAAAGTTAGTAACAGTTATTACATAACATACATTTTGTCAAAATATTAAAATATTGATTTAATAAAAATACAATTGTTTAGAACGGTGCAAAAAATGGCTCACATAAGTGATGGGACACTTATTTTTCCATCAAATATTTATTCAAAAATTTTACTTTTTAAAAGGTTTTAATATATTGTTGGATTTCCTTTTACTTTTAAAACATGATTTAATCTTCTTGGGATGGATTCGACTAATTTTTTGTGATTTCTGGAGTGATTTTACCCCATTCTTCTTGAAGCACCAATTTTAATTGTTGTTTTGAAGAAATGGTTTGTTTGCGAATTCTTGATTCCAATTCTTGCCAAATATTCTCTATGGGATTTAAGTCTGGAGATTGTGGTGGTCTTTTTATTATTTCAGGACAGTTATACAGCAGCCAGAGTCTAACGTTCAACGCAGTGTGCTTGGGGTCATTGTCCTGGTAGAATTTAAAATCGTTATGAAGGTTCAATTTTCGTGCTGAAGATTTCAAATTTTTCTTTAAAATGTCAATATACTTGTACTGATCCATTATACTGTCAATAAAAACAAGATAACCAATTCCAGGGAACGACATGCATCCCCATACCATAACTCCTCCTCCACCATGTTTTACTGTTGGCACCAGGTTCTGTTTGCGAAATTCTTCCCTGGGTTTTCTCCACACCAAGATTCTACTGTCAGAACCAAATATATTAAATTTACTCTCATCAGCAAATATAACTTTATTCCAGTAATAAGAATTCTTATTTATGTTGGATTTTGCGAAAGCTAGTCTGAGTTTTCTATTCTTTTCACTTATGAAGAATTACCTGGCTACTCTACCGTGATATCCAGTAGATCGAATGATCCTTCTAATAGTCTCAGGATGAACAATTATTCCATATAATGCTTGTAAATCAGCGGCAACTTTAGGAGCACTCTTCCTTGGATTTGTTTTAATACTTCGAACGATAATTCGCTTTATTCCATTGGATAGCTTTGATGGTCGGCCAGGTCTTCTTTTATCCTGAATAATATGATTCTTTTTATATCGTTTAATGGTATTGAAAACTGTTGAATGACTCAAGTTAACTGTTTGAGCAGTTTTTCTAATAGATTTTCCACGTTCAATATGCAAATTAATAACTAATTTTCGAATTTCAGGTGAAGTTTCTTTTCGTTTATCATTCATGGCTGCACAGAGCTAAAAAACACAAAAATTCCAAAACAAATTGGAGAGAAATACTGCAGACGATTTTATAAATTATTGCCAATTGCTTTTGAGTAAAAATAAAACCAACAAAAATATTTTTATTGCTTATTTCAGACGATTTTTGTTGCATATCTAATGGTGTCCCATCACTTATGTGAGCTATTTTTTGCTCCGCTCTAAACAATTGTATTTTTATTAAATTAATATTTTAATATTTTGACAAAATGTATGTTATGTAATAATTGTTACTAAATTTAAGTATGAAACACACCCACAAAAAATTTGTACATGTTTTTTAAATTTATTTTATTACAGTTTCCTTTTGTAAAGCTCAAGCGTCCCATCACTTTTGTGAGACACTGTATATAGTAAATTGAAAGAAACGATCTAAACAACAGTATAAGTTTGGTATGTCTATCAAAATTTGAAGATTAAAAATGTTTTGTTTGAGAATCTATTAAGAGACCAGTTACTTAAAATATTTAATTGAAAATTGTAGTGAGCGATAATACTGGCGAACCGCCTGGTCGCCAAAGGCGGCTAGTAACAAATAAAATATTCATTGAAATTTTCTAAAATTACAATCGTCTCTATTAACAGATAATGACAATATTTTAAACTGTTATCTAATTCAGAGTTTATTTCGCCAAATTTTAAAAAAATGACAAAAAAATACAGAAATAAATTAGACATTATGTTGTAATTAATGATTGCAAATTTCACTCTAATTGTAAGAACTTTTAGTTCGAAATGTGTCACATCAATTTTTTAAATATATTCTTTTACTAATATCGTAAGTATAAATATAAGAAATGTTTTTGTATCTATCCAAAATCACCTCATCGACATAATCACAAAACTCAAAATCTAATTACGTTGTTTTATAAAAAAACTTCAAATATATTTTGGAGTGAATTTTTCTACTCTTTTAATTGCTGACATTAATTTGTCAGAAAAATGTTTAGTTAAAAAGTTAATTTAAAATTATTTAAAATTTAATTTAAATTTATTTCCAAATAAGCTTAATTTTACAATTAATATAATTTCATGAATATAAATTCGCTTTTTATCAAAATTAATTTTTATGCACATATTTCAGATGGGTCGCTTTGAATTTATTTTCCATCGAAGTTTTCCGAAATCAAAATTTAAGAAAGCTAAATTACATTTGTAATATTTCTGTAATTTAGTATGTAAAAATAATATGATTTTTTAATCATTTCCAATATTTTGTAATTTCTATTCTATTATTACAAAGTTTTGGTTAACAATTTATCTCGTATATTTTAAAATTATTCAACTATTTTAAGAATATCCTTTTGTTAATTATTTTATGAATATAGAAACCGAATATAGTTCGAAAGTGTGAATAAAATCGTTTGCTGGATTCTGTAAATATATGAGTATTCAAGGAATTACAATTAGTAAGTGTTTGATTGTGAGGAAATGTAATTTTTTGAGTTAATCGAATTATTTAAATTGTTTGTCGCTTTCAAGTTTTGACTCTATCGTCTAGTTTATGTTTTATTTCACTACAGTGTGAAATTTTGATAAACTATTCAATTTTAGATTCAAAAGATAACTTTCCAATAAATCAAAAATGCAATCAATGTTTTTTATATATTTTTTATTATAATCGTTATATTAGAAAAATTTATAATTAATTGTTTATAGAAAAATATTTTATTTATAGAAAAGTAACGTTTATAGAATATTTAGAATTTTTATAGAAAAATTATTACAATCGTTAAAACATTCGGCCAACCATTCTTTAGAACTTTTTGAATTAAAAAATCAACTTTACAATTAGGTAGACTCACTGTTCTATCATCGTTTCTTAGTTAATACTTTAATTCAAAAACCTTGAGTTAGGCAGAAAAATGGGACAATGGAAATTTGATATATAAACTTTTGATTACAATTATAATTTTATATCAAATTTTTATTACAATCGGTAGGAAAAAAAGTCCCCCTAAATGGAATACTAGCGATTAAACACCAAAAAAAAAATCTCCAAAGATTACCAGGTAGATATTTCATAGTTATTGTGAGCCAATGCCTTGCAATGAATACACAAATACCGATTTTCTTTATTATAGTATAAAGTGACTGAGAAAATAAAAATCTGAACACTTGTAGTGTTTACATCCTTTCCCAAGATCCATTCCCTGGGGTCCTTTATTACGGAGTATATGGGATTTAAAATTCGATAGAATCATATTTCCACTAATTGTTCACATGTTAATTTAAGATCAAAACAACCGAAGAATTGACATTTCTGTTTGTCTTGTTTAGTTATTATTATGGAAGCCCATTTTTTTAGTTATACCACGCTAGAGATTTGATTAAATTGACTTCGTTTTAAATTTTTCAGCAATGATTTAAAAATCAGTTATTATTACACATTCAACTTTGTATAGGTAAAAATTTAAAGCAACGAGTTTTCGAAAGAAGGTAAAATAATTCTTTCATTAAAATTTTTTTTGTTAGTTTTACTTTATGTAAATGAAAATTTTCTGAATTTTAGTGATGGCTGATTTTACAGAATTAAAGGATTTTTAAGGAATATAACTCTTTATTTCTGTCATTTTATTCACTAAACCATCGACTTTGTCATATTTTTCCATTATTGCGATTAATGTGTTCGCATAGCGAGGAAAATAAAATATATAGAATGAACTGTTGATTTAAAACTAAAATTTCTAATCATTCACCCCGAATACTTCAATTTTAACTTTCAGATTTATCAATTGTAAACGCTCCATATTTTCTATTGTACATTTTGAATCAGATTGATTTTTTATTATTATTTTTCATGAAAGCATAAAACTCATCATTTTAAAAAATAAACTCATTATGTTTATCTATAAAGTGAGTTATAGAGCATTTTACTCGTCATAATCCTTTACAACAAGATTCTAAGAAAGTTAATTCTATTACTCGTCTAAAAAGATTATAAACCATTAAATTGCTTGAAACTAGAAACCAAAGAGGTAACTCATTCTTTCATAGACTTGAACGACCTTCTGAAGGACATTTTCGTCGTATGTGCTCGATGAAATGTGACAGAAGGCGCTGCGGCTGACAAGTGGTGTTAATGACATGTGATTTATAGATCTAAATTAAATATTATAGAAAAATTCTTTTTAATGGACTCATATTTTTCATTTCTGTATGGATATTTTTAGTTTCTATATCTATTATATGATAAATTATATTTCCATGTCATCCACAAGGGCATAAAGTCTATATCAATCTCTGCTATGAACTTTGTCTTCAGAAATCGAAATAATTGTATCAGAACTTCAATCATTTAGAGCTCAGTTATGCTGACCTCCAATTATTGAATTAATTTTGAGAGATACCAGAAAAAAATGTCAAATCTGGAAAAATAACATTCTGACTGAGGTCAGTAGTACGTTCGTCCCCAATCGAAGGTGGCTATTTTTAACAACTAAATTGTGCTTATATTTAATGAATTTATCATTGGAAATTATAATACATTTAAATTTTAGAAATGAATCTTCACACAAGTCAATTTTTGTATGTAAATTTTATAGTGTTTATGATTTTCTTTGGCTTGTGTTTGTTAAATTTTGTAAATTGAATTTAAAAAAACATTTTTTTCTATGCTTTCTATGATTTTTTAATTTAATTTCTGAGCTTTTAGCAATCATCTGGCCTTAAATGGCCTGATACATATATGATGCGGATATTTCGAATTCTACCATAGGTCATTTTTACTTTATTTAGAATGAGTAATGAAAATATCTTGTCTTGACAATTCTTTTACGACCCAATCAATAAAAGAAAAATAATGCTTTCTCGAACGACATTTAATCCTTATATATATATATATATATATATATATTTCACTCATTAACACGCATATATGTTTTGGAAAGTTACATTATTTTCTTGTATATATATTTATTTTATGTATGAGAAAATAAAAAAGTATGGTTACTATGCATTTGATTCGTTAACAATTCCAAAAACATATGTAAAAATAATCCTTCGCTTCTTTTATTCAGTTGAATACCCAGTGGAATTATTTCTGTCTGGTAATTGTGCTGATTTACAATATTCTTGCACGTGCATCCACTGGCGATTACCACATTGCGTTTCAGTAGAGTCCAACAATACTTAAAAAATAAAACTTCTATAGCGTAACTTTTTATAGCATTCATTTTAACGCTTATGATGTAAACTAAAATTCCTCAATTACAGAAATAAATTTTTGTGCCTGCTATTTGGTAAAAATGAAAACGTGAACAAAAGAGAGAGAAAAGAAATTGTCCAAAGTATATTGGATTGCATATTTTTTATCATAATTTACGTAGTTTAAATAAAATATGTTATTGGTGAAAATAATTTTGGGGAGTCATTTCTATCCATATTTTGAAATCAATCATTATTCTTATTTTGTCAATGTTTTCTAAACAGATAAAGTTATCGTTTTTTCATCTCTTTTAATTTGATTTTTTTTCCAAACAAAATATTTTAGATTCGCTAAATTTACAACTTTTTTCTTGAGAATCTTGCCATAATTGTAACTTTGTGGTAGGCACACATTTGGTATTTGGGAATGCTATTTTTCTGGGCCCTGGTAAAATATCTATAAAACATGATTTGATTTATAGTTTGAATATAATTCTTCGTTGAATAAATAACAAGATAAAGTTTATTAAATAAAGGATAACAGTCAGTTTTGAATTTCGTTTCTTCTCACTTCAAAGCTTTCCATATGTGCCATCTGTTGAATAGTTTCTTTATCATAAAATTGCAAAATTCGATTTCTTTAAAATAATTTAAAAACATGCTTCTTAGTCTATTACGAAACAAGACATTTAATTCTGTTTTCAGAAATTATATATTTATAACATTTTTACACTAATTTAAGTCATTTTATTCTGTAAAGTGTATAATGTTTTAAAATTCCATAAGAACCTTATGGATTTCTATTATTTTAGTAAAAAATGTGTATAATTGATGAAAAGTAATTGTTTAATTATTGTTACAGTTCATAAAATAAGAAATTCCTACCTTTTTATAAAATAAGATTTTTTTTTTCTTTAAATTAATATTTCGAAGACCTTAGGAGGTCTGACCCTTTCACAATGTATAAATTTAGTGTATTATACTTAAGTTTTTAAAATAAAATAATTTGCCCTTTTATTGTCTACTAAAAAACTGTTATTGAAATGAGTTTTTTTTTACCAAATTTAATTTGAAAAATTATGCAAATTTAAAATTTATTTTGTGGAAGACCAAAATATTTGATGATCGCATCGTGATTTCTTTTTAATTTTTGCAACAAAATTCTTCTCGGAAAGGGCGAGTTAAAATTATTTTAATTATACTTTTTTTTAATATTTAACATTTAAATCTTATTCAAATAACTTATTATAATAACTTTTTAACATTTTTAATCTTATTCAAATTACTAATGGACTTTCACATTTATTTTAAGTATTTATTTACAAAACTTCGGAGCAATGCTTACATTGTTTTAAAATATACTATAATGTATATTTTACAAGATGAAAATGTTTTAATTCTGAAAGCAGAAGAATCTATTTAAAAAAAGATTAATCTTTTTTCAATTTCAGCCGAACGATATTTTTAATTCACTTGACTTTATTTTCACAACTTCTTACACTAAGCATCTATTCATACAAGAAGGTGGAAGTGAGATATTATTAAAGACGCCAATAAGATTGGCATTATACTAAGACATTTTTTCCTATTAGTAATCGATTCTTTTTGTTTGGCAATAGATTTATTTTCCTAAAATTCCAATGAATGTCAATCATAGATATAGATTTTATTCATTCTCTGTGTCTAATAAAAGAAGGGGCGAATTTTCTCTTTAAAGTTTTATGAATCCTGAAGAATCTAATTGCATGAAAAAAAAGCGAAGACCATTATTAATCTGTCCAATATGACTTTTTTTTTTTTTACGAGAAATGACTCAATATCTTTGACAAAGCTGACAGTGTGGTTGGTGGCAGGCATTCCCTACGAAAGAATTATTCGCCTCTTTCATGTGCTACGCCCCTGCAATTCGCAGAATGCAATTTTCTCTTACGACCACGGACGATGAACTTGGTCGAAGAGTGTTTTCCATCAAATATTTAACTATTAATTGGTATAAGTTCCTTAATGGCATTTCTAAGTAATGGCCTGGGTGGCGTGTGTCTGTTAATCAGAGAGTTGAGTTGTTGGTTAGAGTCTGTCAACAGGTGGGGCTCTGAAATCGATCGTGGTTACGTGTTTGGGCAGGGCAAACCTTTTATTAATGTGTTTGCATTTTTTCTCTTTTTTGACGGTATATAAAAGGTGTGTAACTGTAAAACGTATTAAGTTCTTGGATTGGCTGCACGCAATTCTCTAGTCAATTACTAGCAAGGTTAATTACAGAAAATTTCTGTTTAAAATTTTCCCTTAAGGGTTATTAAATGTGAAAGTACAGTGCGGTTTTTCCAAGATCTTACATCATTTTGTTTCATTTAGTCTTCCTACAACCTTGAACATGAATGCAATGTTAGAGTTTCTATCGAAAGTAATTGTATTATTCTAGGAGAACTCGTTTTGAATGCATTTCATATTTTATTCTTTTGAATGTTAAATTTCTTGTTCAGGAACCAAATTGTTGAAGACAGATTACGTGCTTCAAATACCAGCATCGTTAAGATTAATTTCATTTTTCACCTTTTCGATGTCTGTAGAACATTGAAACATTTCAAGAGAGGATCTGATACACAGTTTTTAATTTAAAAATGACGGAAAGTAGTTTTGTTGAAGCAGATAAAAATAAATCCTATCTGAATAACGGTTTGGAGATTGATACAACTAGACGAAAAATGTATCTGCTTTTTTCAGGTTGCCAACGAAGAGGTCCAGGATGCAAAATGATTATCCGAAGTGATTTTCATCCCGTTTTCAAGATGGCTGCCTTTTTAGGAATTTCATTTCCATGCGAAGCTGAAAATAAAGACGATGACGGAAAAGGCATTCATAGTAGAAAGTGTTATGATATAGCTGTGACAGCTATTACATTTGTAGCTTTAGCAATCGTTATAATCTTTTCACATAATTTCACGGCCTCTAAAGCAATGACTCTTACTTATGGTGTGAAGTACATTGCAGCTTTTTGTATACGATGCTACATGGTTGTTGATAACTACAAAATACCGAAAGTAATCACCACTGTTTCTCAGTTGTATGAAGATGTATCTTTATCAGTATATAAGAGTCTGAAGGTAAAGATTTACCTTCAAAGCCTAGCATTTACGATTTTAAATATACTGTTGCTGATATTAACTAGCTTAAGGTTGCTTTATGAAGACGAAGTGCAACATCTCCCATATATAGAAGGGTTTGGTCGCAACTTTACAGCCAATGGAACAGTCAATGTGGTGCATATGCTAATAGCATCTTACTTCATGAACTACAGCTTTACAGTATTCACGGTCGCCGTAAGCATCTTGTCGTGTTGCAACGTGCATTTAATATTGCGTCGGCTTCTTAAATCTTATGGTGAAAGTCTGGTAGAAAACATAAAGAATGATTCCTCAAAGGAAAATTTTGCCCAAGAATTTACAACATTTCGAAGAATAATATACGCCATGAATGAAGCAGACGACGCCATGTCTTTCATAGTGTTCTTCACGTACGTTACTTGCATCAGTTGTTTCTTCAATACCTTGAGTGGTTTCCTAGCAGCAAATGCAGTATTTGACAAGCCTTGCCTTTCTGCGGAAATGGCTCTGACTTTTCTTTATTCTGTTGTCATATTTTCTACTATGACCTGTAGCGCTGCTGAGGTGTCCACAGCTGGTGAAAGATTAAAGCAACGTGTTTTGTGCATTTCGGACATCGTGTTGCAGAGGAATTTATCTAGTGATGCCCTAATGGGGTTCACGATATTGATAGATGGTATAAAAAATGCCAATATATGTATGACAGGATGGGGTATGTTTACAATCACTCGAGGATTTGTTTTATCAACTGTTGGAGTTTTAATTACCTACGGTGTTCTCTTGTTTCAATTTGGATAACAGCTTTAATGCATTAGTTTTTGTTTTAAAAAAACCCTGCTAAGTCAAACATATTAATGTTTATTAGATTTAAACATTTTAATTCAAAGACGGCGTAGAACATTTATTACATTACTTTCTGTAAACTTTTTAAAAATCGAAGGCTTTTAAATAATTTAATTGCAGATTTATATAGTTTATTTTAAAACATGTCATGCAGCTGATTTCTTGTCAATTTTCAACACATACAAAGTAGCAAATTTTCTTATGAATGGTATATTAGTTAAGTATTTAGATTTGAAAATATAAATGTTTACGATATATACAATTTTCCTGTTTTATGAAAGTAATGTGTCGAGTCCCATTTGTAGTATCATAGATTTTTCCAATAATTTTAATTCGTTTTTAATTAACCTTCCAGTTATTATGTGGTTGTTTCCTTCAAACAATGCGAAGCATTTAACTTTAGTATTTATGTAAGGTTTTGAAGAAATTTTGATGAGAAGCTGTGTTATTGTTGTTTGATTATTTAACGGCTTTTATATTTTAACAAAGTCGATAAGAAATATTTTTTTGTATTTTTCAAATACCATGTGCATCATTTATTCACTTAATTATAATGTGACATTTATTAAATGCATTATGCAAATTATTAGCAATTATGTCATATCAGTTTTTAGCATATCGGTAATAAAATAAAATGTGGGCAATTGCTAAATTTTATTTTTACTTTCATTTTCAAAATGTTCCATCTCAATTTCAATTATTTGTTATGAATCTAATAAGACATACTTATGTAATAGGGAACCTACAGACATTTTGTGAACATCGAATTCACTATTTTTTACATATATGAAAGTGACCTAAAATTTCTTTAAATAGATCTTAAATTTATTAGTTTTTTTGTTAGCTTAATAGTTTTTAGACACATCTTCATATATTCATATTCGAAAATTATGATCCATCTCTAAAACGTTTAATTGTGTTTCATATAAATAAACTTAAAATTGCATAGGTTTTATTCGTGAGGACTTTGTCATGTGATTCATCAAAGTAACTATTAGCCTATCTTTAAATGTAGTTTGTGTAAAAGAGTTTTGAATATAAATGTTAAAAAGTAGTATTATAAAAATTTATATTCATTTTAAATACTTGCTTTTAAATTCTCTACTTTATGGCTAAATTTTTTAATACTACTACTTTTCTCTTTATATACATATAAAGAGAAAGAGAAAGAAATTAATATAATTTTTAAATGTATATTAAAAATACATTTTAAATACTTTCTTTATATACATATATGTATATGTACATATGCAGAGAGAGTTAGAGAGTATTGTCTATTCAGTTCTATTGTCCATATTATTGACTTAAATGACTGCTTTTTAGTAATTTATTTAACAATTTTTTATAATAATAACCTTAACCAAAATTAAATTTTCTTCAGAACCAAGGCAAGGATCGGAATAAAAAGCTATTTTTAAGTTGAATTTTACCTATAATTGATAAAACTAATATTTATTTTTCTAATTCCTCCCCCTAAAAGAAATGAGTAACAATTTCTCAGATAATATGGCATTGCTACATTCACAGTAGCGTCTCGGACGCTTACGCTTCATTGATAATGAAATGGAAGGTTCAACTCTCGGAAAAAAAAAAAGGTAGAATATAAATGCCAGGATTATCTTCATGCATCGCAGCTGATCTTCAAAACACAGTCATTGGCTTTAACGCGCTTTTCAGAACATTTGTCTAAATAAAGAAAAACAATAAATCCTTCCGATTTTAAGCACAGACTAAACTGTAAACAATTTACATGACGAAGAAAATTACTTTTAAAGAAGCTAGAAGGTCGAATTAGACAGAAACACTCAGTCACACCACAGTTTCACACTATAAAGAAATGCATTGTAACATTTGCTCCACGAAATATTCAAGGTTTCAGCAATAACCATAGTGATACTCATCATGTACGAACTGTATAAAAGATAGCCCAGAATCAGTGAGAGTCATTCCGAACTCACAAACAGTTCAGAACATTTCTACAATCAGGAGAAGTATTTGATTATTAATTCATCATGAGGTCTTTTATCTTCAGTGGTTTACTTCTCGTTTTTGCTAGTCTTTTTATCAAAGGAGAAGCAATTGAAAAGAGCTATCTGGTGTCGCTGAGGAAAGCTGAGTTCCTGAGTATAATAAACTGCATTTCAATTAGTAAGTGATTTTACTATTCTTTTATAGTAACATTCAAACAAAAGTCGATGTTAAAAATATAATCTCTTGACCTATTAATAAATAAATTAACATATTTTTGTGACTGAAATAGCTTATCGACATAATTATTTATTCGATGAAACATTTTTGCTACAGCAAGAGAAAATTTGCTGAAATATTGAAGACATAAAATTGAATGATTTCTAATTTTTAAAACAGTGTTTATTCTTTATGGACATACATTTTTAAATAAAAAAAATTCTGCAGTTTTTTACTAATAGTATAACATAACATTGTCCACATATGCATAAACAAATTTGAATAAAATAAATTTTGATAAAAATATTTAAATACAATTATATTATTTCCAAATATTGTTAATTGAATTTGTTCGATGTATTTGAGGTTTAAAAATTATGAAGTTCATTTTCCGAAGTGGATTTTTTTATATTAAACTTCCACTTACATTAGATTTTTCATATAATAATATAAATTATTTTATCATCTTAAATATAAATTGTTATAAAAATACACCTCCTCGTTAATTATAACTTCACTCACATTTGGTTGTTTGTAATTATTTATCATAAAATCATTGCAATTAATTCAGACAATAAAAAACACTTTCCATGCTTTCCAACAACAAAAGTGATTCAAATAGCTTTTAGTTTTAAGAAAATTTGAGCGCATTAAAAGTATAAAGTTTAATGATAACATTGGTCATTAGTCACATTAAAAGAAACACTTTCTCCTTTCCAGGTCGTGATCCTGTTCTCTGTGCTAAATATGCTGCTTGTGAGAAGGAATTGCCTCCAAGAGTAAGTATTCATCGAGATAAATATGCATTAACATAATAACTTTTTCATAAATATTCAACTGAAATAAAATTTCCAGATGATATTACTCTAAATATTTTTATTCACATATGATTTTTCATCTAACGACACTTACGCCTTCTTATAATAAAAACTCATGCATCGAATTAAAAAAAAGCTTATCTATTAGAATGATCAATGGAATGCTGTAAAATTTAGAAATATATGACAAATAGAAATCAATATACTTATAATCATTTACAAATCATTTGACAATACTGACTTTTCCGAGAATTCCTTTTTGCAAAATTCAAATGCATAAATATGTATTTATGCTTTTCATAATGTAACTCTTATTCATAAAAAAATAAATGAAACTAACCTGAAAACGAAACTTAATGAAGATAATTACAAAAATAGAATTCTCAAAGAATTATAGTTGGTAGAATTTCTAAAATTTTGGCTGTTAAAGAATCATGAAAGTCTGCTACGGAAAATAAAAAAATTAATCGATTAAAAAACGATCTCTACTTAATCGAAAAAAGGGGATTTCGGAGTAATTATTGGATAATTGATCGTAAAAATATAATATTTTGTCATTTTATAACTATTTATGACAAAGTATGAGATAATAAAAATAATGATAATAAAATAGCAATAATGATAATAAAAATGCGATTTGGCAATTTTTTTTTATTATTTTAAAAATTTAGTTGTTAGACTAAATGGAAATAAAAAAAAGTGATTAGACTTTTAAAACAATTAAATTAAAAGAAAACTTACTTTTATTTAATCGAAACATATAATATAGAAAAAAATATTAAATAGTTGAAAATAAAAAGATATTATTTTCTGAACTAAAATTATTTTATATGGCAAAATGAGAGAAAATTTCTAAAAAATGTTGCATCTGTCTATTGTTTTGGCATTATAATGCCACTAGTATTAAGTGTTGAATCAAGTAGTAGTAAAATTCTTTGAATTAGAAATGGTAAACTAATTTTGAGAATTTTTGAACAATGAAAAGAAACAAAAAGAAATAATTGAATTTATTTACAATTTAGCAGTTTGATTTAAAAATTTACTTTACAATTAAGTTTGTTTTAGCAATTAAATAAAAGTACACAAACATGGAATTAAATCATCGTCACATTATATATGTCAATACAAATTACATCTCAACCAAAATGATAAGTTTTAAATTTTATTATTTTTATGTAGGTTTTTGCTGCTCATCAGAAGTGTCAAAAGGAACATGTTGGGCTCGAAACTCTGAGATGCACCAAACATGAACCTCTGTACAAGGTCCCTGAGATTCCCGCCAAGGCAAGTATTCATACAATTCGATGATTCTATAAATTTAGAGAGATTTCATTCTTGGGTTAAATAGATCTATAACAGTTTTCCACACTCTGGCCCCTATTTGTATTGAATCTGAATCCAAGTTGCTCCATTACTTACTGGAGAGTAACTGTTATGAACAATTCTTTTAAAAAATGATGAATTATATTTAATTTTTAAGACTATAGCATCTGCAGCACTCACTTTCCTAACTTTTACTTCTCATAAAGCATTCTATCTCTCATTCAGTAAAATAAAGAAATTTAAGCTTTCAGACAAGGCATTTTTATTTTCTTGTGACTCGGTGAAAAGTCAATTGATATAAACGGAAAATATAGAAGAAATAATAAATTAATTATATCTTAATTTCAGAAATATCATTTGCTTATCGATATATTTAATTTTCTCCATTGTAATCTGAATAAACTTGCATTAAGCAATCAATTTTAGCCAGGCAAATCTTGACTTTTAAAATTTTATTCTGCTTTAAAAGATGTCTAGATTTTAAATAAGCTATCCCAGAAGATACCCCCTTTTTTTAAAGTGAAATTTTTGCATTGCATTAGATTAATAAAATAACTCCAGAAAAAATGTTCCTCTTAATTTCTCCTATCAATGTAATCATTATTATTTGATGGAAATCCAGTATTATATGGGCGGTTTAATCAAAGCATCAATGATGCTGTATTTTTAACCTTTATTCCCAGTTATTTAATATATATAAATACTCCCTGACTATTAATTTTGCACCAATTCGGCGATGATCATTAAGCTTTATTTTTATTACCTCATTTAATAATTTTTGCATTGAAGAAAGAAAATTTTAAGCATTCAAATTATTGTCTAATAAATAAATGAATTAGATTTATCAAAAAATCAATAAGAATGACTATTCTCTAACTGTTTATCCACTAAAAAATAAAAATTCAGTGCTTAGGCATAATTATTCCGATAAAGTTTAAAAGTTATTTTATTCATTGTGGGGAAATATATATCATTCGGAGTGATAAGGATAAGCAAAAGGATATTTAAATTCACAAGTTTAATTCTTTATAATTAATTTTTATAATGTATGTATATAGTTGAGATTCTGAAACATAAATAAACTTTTTAAAATGCTTTATTGTATTAAACAAAATGTAAAAAAAGTGTTACTAACCTATCTTTCTTTTCACAGATCTTTGATTGTGTTGTTGAAACCGTGCATAAGGTAAGCATGATATCAAAATCGTACAAATTTGTTAACAGCTCATTCCGTTTTTATAAATCTGTTCTATATATTTGTTGATAGTGCATACATAGCTATTTCAAAATTTATCTTTTTTAAGAAAACGTTAAAATAATAATAAAATCTACATAAAAAAATGAAACGAAAGTACATAAATTATAAAAAAAATATATAAACATATCACGGATAACGTTTCACGAATTTCTTTTAGATTCATTTAATTTTTATTTATTCATCAAAATTTAATATAGAATATGATTAAAAACATTTTTTCCTTGAACAGTTTATGATTCCAAACCCGGAAATACTATGACCGGTATTTGGAATCATAATTTCATTCCTTGAAAGCGCAAAAATATATATTTCGATATAGTTTTAATAGTAACAATTTAGAATAATTTTGCAAAATGTATCCAGTCTATTTTTTCCTCCAAAAAATATCAAAAGGCATGAAAATATGTTGTTGAAAACTAATAAATTAGGTTGTATAAATGCATTATAAACGTATTAAAAGGTAACTAAACTGTACGCTGCAAATAATTTCTGTTTTATATTTTAAATTATATTTATTTTTTCAATTTTATGAAACTTTACTACTTGTTTTCAACTTACACTCATCAATGTAATTTTTTTAGCTCACTCCACCTGAAAAGAAGGTCATTGTGAAATTCGAAGTAAGTATTCTTATTACTCTTGAATATTTAAAAATAATCTCATAAAAGAATTTGAATTCTTCAAAATATGCAAATGATATATTACTATTAAATTTATAATACATCCATTAGTGAGAAAATGGACAATTGAAATTCCTTTGTTACTTTAAAAAGCAAAATTATTTTACAGTTTATCAAATATATAAAATGAAAGCAA